>OX439483.1:68348321-68568321 GCA_949320155.1 Melangyna quadrimaculata | reverse complement strand
AATTTCATTTCATAATTTGATTAAGAACTACAAAATTAAATTAGACGTTTTGTAAATACATATTTAAATAGAAAATTGTGCGTAATTAATTTAATATAATTTTAAATTTCGTTAATTAATATTGAAATCAGTTTGTCAATTTTATAAATTTCCATTCATTTTATTAAAATTAAAAAAATTATTTGAAGAATAAATTATGTAACTGCATGTAAAATGTAAAGCAAACTATTAAAAGCATGACGTCTCAATTGCAAATGCAAGTAGTTTAAATGGTATACAAATATATTCAATTCAATAAGATATAATTATCTTATTTCTATACACATAATTAACTAAAATTATGCACAGAAAAGAATAAATAATACATTAAAATTATATACAGAAAAAAAAAATAAATAATAAATTAAAATTATGTACAGAAAAAATTAAATAATAAAGATTTTCACAAAAATTTATTTATCGAAAAAATAATTGCTTGCATTTAAAATTGAAATTGTAGAAAAATATGTATAGTTATATTCTATATTCATTGAATTTAAAAATTAATATATATTTTTTTGTTCTTTTTTCTTAATCATTTTGCTCACCCCAAAAACAAAACAAACAAAAAAAAAACAACTAACAGACGGAAAATACTTAGTTCTACCATCTGGTGAATTGCATATTCGTGAAGTTGGACCTGAAGATGGCTACAAAAGTTACCAATGTCGTACCAAACATCGTTTAACTGGTGAAACAAGATTAAGTGCAACAAAGGGACGATTGGTAATTACAGGTAAGTTGGCTTAAAATTTGAATAACAATTATAATTTTTTTTTGTTTTATATTTTTATAACAACAAATGTGTATCAGCAGTTAAATTAAAAATAAGTTTTTAATATACATATGGGGTTTTCCATAGGTAAACAAAAATCGATTTTAGATTAATTTAGATCTTTCAAATCTCTGATTTTGAAAATTTAAGCAAACAAAAATTCTTATTAAATTTTGAAGCAATTTTGCAGATCCGTATTTTTGTTTACTAACATCACTACATTTCAAGTGTACACCAATTGACTTCCAGCTTCAAGAATAATAATGAACATCAATAAAAGTATTTCATTCCCTACAAAAATAATCAATCCGAAATTACGTGAATAATGGTAAACCCCACGGTAATTATTCAATGACTGGTAAATGTTCTCAACAAAAAACAAAAAAAAAAAAAAAAAAAAAAAATGTTCAAAGTTTTACTTTGCTGTTCGTTTTCAATGATTAAAACGTAAGAGGAATTGTTTCATTGATTTCTATTATAATGGAAAGATTGAAAATATTTCATGTTTAAGGCCGTGTGTCAATTCCGTTAAAAGTGCGTCAAATTTGATCCCATGGCTAAATTTTGACATTACTGAGGTGAATACAGTCGTCAAAATTTAACCTGCTCAGGAGCTCGTTTAAATTTTAACCAGTGGATAAATGTTGACGTTTGTATTAAGCTTCTTTACATACACCATCGACCTTTATTAAAAAAAAATCGATACACTAGCGGCAATTTGAAAACGACTTAGGCATAATTTATTCACTCAAAGTTAAACATAATTTTGGGATTTTTACAGTCAACTTGAGAAATATTTTTTTTCACTCGAAGTTGACGTTTTCAACTTTAGGTTTTCAACTCTAAGAGTTGATCAACGGAATAGTAGAATTTAAAGAGTAAACTTGGGAGTTTTCATCATTTCTGTTTATTAATTCATGATATTGTGTAAATTTTTCGCTTTTTACTTCGAAGGAAAAAATCTTAAAATAAATAATAATCAAATAAAAATAGAGCTCTGTTTTAATTGAAACAATAAAATAAAAAATGTTTCGTGCAAATTACCTACTTCTGAGAGAATTGGGTGTCATCTTTTTGGAGCAGCGAAGATGAGTTATACCTTGAAAGGCGGCAATATAAAATGCTTCCATGTGTTGGTATCGATAAATAGGACGACCATGACTTCATTTATCGTTCTCGCCTCTCAAAAGCAACGACAATTATGTTTTTTTTTTTTTTATTTAATAAAGGATTCATTGCCGTTCGACGAAAGACATTACGGAAAATATCGTTTTAAAAAACAAAAACAGGTTCTCGTTCGATCACCGAAATCAAGCATCTTCGGGCGCGGTTAGTACTTACTTAGTACTTAGATGAGGGACCGCATGAGCATTGAATTTTTTGTCTTGGTATTCCTTTGACTTCGCGCTTCAGATGGAATAAAAAATCCATTCCAATTATTCGGAATAAATAAAAAATCGAAAATAATGGTTTATCCCGAGTATTTAATTGAATAAGGAAACACAAAATTCTTACTCCAAATATTTTGAATATCTAAGATTCTTACTCCAAATATTTTGAAGATCTAAAATGATGAATAAAGAAACATATTCACCCCTCTTCTGAATTCCGATCGTATGAAATATCCTTTCGTTTTCAAAATCTGGGTCTTTTGAAATACTTTTCGTTTTCAAAACTTGCTGAATCAGTGTGCTTTTATTTTCGACTAGATTTATAATTGACTTGACATTTGAAATTTATTTTAGTTTTGACGCCTGAATTTAAATTGTGAGAATTGAAATTTATAAGAAATTATATTTTACCAGAATTTTTCAACTTAAAATCCGCGGTGCCCTTAGTTTCGTTACAACAAATTATATTTCTTTGTTGTAATTAATTTGGATGGTTTGGATACTGACTACTGTGGGAGTGCAATTCAGAACACGTTTTTTGAATCCCTACGGAAATCAATTTCGTATACGGATTCAATTCGAAACGAAAATCAGAACAGGGGTGATTCACACTTAAATGCAATATTATTCTAATGCAAACCAAAAGTTGGAAATGACTTCTTGTGTGTCATGCTTAACAAATGAGAATGACGATCGACTAGCAGTCCAGGTATACTAGGTTCATGACTGCCACTATCAAATGCAATTTCCACGTTCAAGATCGTATCCAAAGAGATTTGGATAGATTTGTGTTGTAATTCCTTCTGAAAAAAGCTATTGCAACAACAAATTTAGATATCCACCGTCTCGGATAGGTTCCTTAACGCAAGGAACGTCGATGGGAAATTTATGTTTAAAAAAATTTCATTTAATGCAATTGACACAGCAAAACCCTTCAATTACATTCACCCCTATAAAAACGGTTCAAATTTAACTGGGATCAAATTTAACCAAAATTTTAACACAATTGACACATGGCCTAAAATCAGAAAATTTGTATCCTGCCATTTGTCCATTATGTCTCATTGAAGTGGAAACAAATTAGAAGCTTTTCCATTTAACTTTCCTATATAGACCAAAAATATACAAAATGTCGAATATCATGTTTTTTTAAGTTAAATGGAACTGTGTTAATCAATAACACTAGTTTACACATTATTGGTTCATCGTACGAACCTAAACCAAACAATATTTTCTCGACTATAATATTTGGGTCGCTGAAAACGATAAAAACGCTCAATTGTTTCCAAAGAAAAGTTTAACGAAATAATTTAAACAATCACAGTTTCTAGGTGAGCTATCTTTAAACAAAAAAACACATTTTTTTTTACCAGTCATTGTGTTATAATATTTTTATTTTTTTTTTTTAATTTCAAATTTTCTTTAATATACAGGGTGTTTTGCATACGGTGCGACGAAAGGCTAGAATTGGTCTTAAACAAGATACAGATACAAATTGTTACAAGGGGAGAGACAATTTTGTAAAAAAAATACTTAAAATAGAAAAAAATTACTATTAAATAATTAATAATTACAATATTGTACTATAACTATAGGCTCGAAAGCCTTGATATTTTAAAAATGGGTTAATGATTTTATTTTAATATTGGTTTTTGACCAATTTTGTTCGCCAATTTTAATCAAAACATCTTTTTTGATTCATCATATTAAAGGTATGAGCCTCTTCTTCTTTCCATTTTAACTATCTTTGCACAAAAAAAGGTAAGCTTTTTCGACTTTCTTTGGTCGATTTTTAGTATTTTTTGTGCCTAAATTTTAATATATTTTTGGACAAAGAAAATGTAATTTCCAACAAAAAGGCATTTTAGTAAAATTTTTAAATTCGGTTTAGTTTTCGAGTTACACCAAAAATATTGCAAAACGACCAGTGGGACCGCTCTCTCAGAAATGCATGGGGACTTCGAGTGAATTTTGTGTTTTAATCAAGCTTAAGTTCCAGACAAAAATATTCTTCTTTGACAAAAGCTATATTCAATAGCCTATTAACAACGTACAATTTATTTTAAAACGAAACATTTTCTTTTTGTTTTTCCGAAATGTTTGGGCTTAAAAATTATTTTTGCGCAACTGTTCGTTATAACAATCTGTTGTTAAAACAAAATCAAAGAATGGTATTAGAGCTTTAAAACAAAATATATATTTTAAATGATGTCGTTGTTTTTTTATATTTTTTTTTCTATTTTAACTTATTTAAAACGAATCTCTTTACTTTACGATTTTGTCTTGTCTCGACCCAAACTGCGTGTTTTAGGTTTTTATCGCGTCTAATGCAAATCACCCTGTCTAAAGTTACTAATTAATAAAATTAATTTCAAGTTCTTAATTTAAAAAAAATAAATCTTTAGCTGCTGATACAATAGTAAAGCGAAAATGTCATAAAAAGGGTAGATCACACCAATTTTTAAGATACAATAAAAAATAAACTGGTTTTAAAATTCAGAATTTGTAAAGTCAAATTTTATTTTCTTTATTGTTCGTATAATTTTTTTTTAATTAATAAATTTGTTTAAGTGAGTTCACCTGCAAACTAAAATATGAAATATTTTAAAAATTATTTTGATTTAAGCATTTTGACTTTTTTCTTAAAATTAAAATAACAAAAGATTAAATATAAAAATTGAAACAGTTTTACATAATTTATTAACAAATAATCAAGAACTATGACATTTTCGCCGAGTATATAAAAAAAACTGAAAATATTTATTAAAAATATCAAATTATCTAAAAATATAAACAAAAGCATCTTTTGACAATGTACCTACAATTTACTTATTTATTGTACCTATATTATTGACTTAAAAAAAAGCTTTTGATGTTTTACAATAAAAACAATAGTAAATACTGTTATTTTAGTATACAAAATATAAAATAATATTCTTGTAAATTTGTGTACAAATATTTTAACTTTATATACATTTAATCAAAAATAAATATTTTCAGTAAATAAAGTTATATTAAAAAATATCATATTACATATATTACTTAAATTTAAAAACAACAATATTTTGATGAAATTTTACTAAGCTCATTAAAATGTATTTAAAATTAATTATTTGTATGTAATAATACACCTAAACAAAATATTTTTTAATTTATTTTTCACAATGCAATCAAAATCATTTTTTGCTTAAAATGATTTTCTTTGCTATTAATCATTGAAAACAGACAAAAAAATCAAAGTATTGTTGTTGTACATATAAAAAAAAACTGCCTGAATGTTGGGATAGGGTACCCTGTTGCGCGTCCGTGTTTTAAATAAATTAAATAAAAATTTAAAAAAAAAATCACATGAAAGTGAAATAAAACAGCAGGAAAAGTAAATTATTTGCCAAAAAAAACCTGCTTGTAAAAATAAATAAATAAATTTAAGCTTTTTCAAAAATTATAAAAAATAAATTGTTTGTACAAAATATACATACAACATACATATATGATAAAGAAAAAATTAATATCGAAGAAATTTTATCCGAAATGCTTGACTTGAGCTTGAGAACGTAACGTGAACTATTTTTAACCATTTATATAAATATATACTACCCAAAGAAACAAACCATTATTTTATGGTGTAAATATGTATTTTTGCAAAAAAAAAAAAAACAAAATTTGAGGTAAGTCCTTTAATTTTTTTAAAGTTTGTTTCATATAAAATAAATTTTAGTATTTATAAACATTTGCAAATAAAAAAGGAATACAAAATATTTGCTAAAAAAAATCTTCCAGAACCAGTTGGCAGGGTTTCACCAAAATTTCCAACAACATTGACCAGTAGCAGTTTTAAAACAGCATCAAATGCGAGTTTTACACTTCTTTGTCCAGCACAGGCTTATCCAGCTCCAAATTTTAGGTATTGTGCAAAATTTATAAAATGGAAATACGGTTTTTTTATCACATGATAATTTTATTAAATGCATTGATAAATTAGTTCTTGTAAGGTTCTAGGTATAACAGATTTAAGTGGGGATGCCTTACAAAATTGTCATCATTTTTAAGAAAGCTGTTACATATTTTAGATTTTATTAATACTTGTAGGAAATCAAACTAAATAGAAATTATATTTTAGAAATTCCGGAACTACAGTCACACCTAAAAGAATTTTCTTCTAATATTATTAAATCATCTATCTTTCAATCGAACTTAATTTACATATTTTTTTAAATTTTATTCATGCATTTATCTATCAATGTTCTCTTCCTACTATGTAAAGTATAAAGAAAGTCATGTACCTACTTTCACCCTATCTCAACAATTTCGTGATTTTAATTTTAATAATTTCCCTATACGAAAAAAATCATTTCTTCTCTCTCTTCATCAAATCCAACAGAACCCGTTGGAAGTGTTGGACCTAGAATAAATTCTGGAAATGATATTAAAGTTATTTCAAAACCATTTGGCGAATCTATAACTCTAATATGTCCAGCTCAAGCTTATCCAGTTCCAATATTTAGGTAAGGGCATTACATTTTCTAATAAAAAGTCACTCGTACGCCATGATACACATACACAAATATTTTTTTTTTTAAACCTCATACGTATTTTGTCAACTTTAAAATATTCCTTCAAACAATTTTTAGAGCCTGTTGGGAGTATAAGTCCAAGACTGACATCTGGTGATGAATCAAGAATTGTTAAATTGCGTGAAAAGAAAAATGTAACACTATTGTGTCCGGCGCAGGCTTATCCAGTACCGTTTTTTAGGTAAATTATTGTTTTTTTAACCAGCTATAGTTAATCATTGGAAACCGTCATTGAAAACTTAAATTGTTTGAGAACTTTCGATGGAATATTTGTATGCTTAAATATAGATATATTTTTCTTAGTCCCTTAGTGCAATAACATATTGAAGTTAACATATTTATGTCATTATTTGTTTATAAAATGTTATATCTGCTACTTAATCCATTATTAGAGCTTTATCGGACTAATTTCGATTGTGTATGGAATTTAGGTCTATGTCCTGTATTTCCGCACGATTTTTGTTATCGTTTTTGCCAACGTGTTATAATAAAATTTATTGTACACAGTAGCAAACTCTCCAATTCCTTCCTTCTTAAGTTTATGAGATTATATAAAATTACGCTAAGATCTAAAGCTTATCGCACCGCTTGATGTACAAAATTTCCATTTAAGAACGACATGATGAACGAAAATTGGCTCTGTTTGTCCAGGAAAATTGAAATTGTATCAGATTATATGGACAGGTCTCCACTCGCGTAAAATAAATTGCCCTCCTGGGCCAAAAATTGTTTTGGCCAAGGTTTTATTCGCGTTTGGTTTTTTTTTTGTTGTTGTTTCTTTTATAACAAAATGAATATCTTCAATTCAATTCTTTGTTTCCGATTGAGAAAACTCTCCATGAATATTTATTTGGTAGGTTTTGCTTAAGAATTTCGTTGTTTTTATTGTCTTTTTTTGACGGACAAATTGCGTTTCATATCAGCAGCATAGGCTTTACTGAAACATCGACTTTTAAATTCCAAACCTTCATGTAGAGTTTGTAGAGTTTTAATATTACTTTTGTTTAAAGATACAAAATAGTAAATTTTGTTACTTTTCTTTCTCTCAAACAGATTTATTTATAAATAGCTGACCCGGCGAACTTCGTCCCGCCTAAATTTCGTTAATTGAATGAAAATTATAATACCCAGCATGCACAATGCTGTTTCATGTAATTCGATCATGAATTACAAATAAAAATCAAAAATGATGGATTTATTATTGCGATACTAATAGTAATAATTAATGATTAAAAGTAATAATAAAAATAATAATTAATATGGACCAGTTTACAATATGCTAAAATGGATAAACTAAAAATGTTCATGATACGGTAGGTTTTTCGACACGTGAGCATGCTACACACAGTTGACCATGTGAGAAACATAGCATTTCGATATTTATGCCACAAACATCCAGCGATTGTCCTGACTTATGAAGTGTGATTCCGTGGGATAGTTGGTGGCTTCGTTTTCATCCATCACGGAGTCGATGGATTTCAATGGATAAATTTCAACGGCGCGGCGCCGATTTGATTTTGAATTACGAAATTCAAATCATTGACATCCTTGTATTTCGCAGCCAAAATCGCTCGTGCAGGCAGCCAACAATGTCAGCATAAATCTGGGCGATATTTGGGAAAACATTCTTGATGAGCTCTTCCGGGGTTGTTGTAAAGTGACAAAAATTCGGTGGAAATTCAATCAGACCAGTAAGTCTACTCGAACTACTCCATTGCCCATCTCAAAGAAATTAGCTGGAGAACTGCAGCGAACTGGTTATTTCGTTAAGCAACTCGCATGTTTGTTTTCAATTACAATTTCTTCACGTAGTGCCATAAGGCCGATGCTTTCAGGCAAGCATTCAACTCATCATTGAAGTTAAACTTGAAATGACAGGTAGCGGTTGACAAAAAACATCCACACAGCAATCATTGCACCATTGTCCTAGGTCCTTTATCACTTTGTAAATCTTTCAAGGTGCGATTCAGGGCTTACAATGCGCGTTGTTGAACCATTGTGTACTCATTCCAAATGATAATTTTAAATTGCTGCAAAGCTGCAATATTTTCGACATCGCAGAATTCTTTGAAAAGTAGCCTTCTTCATCCACTTGCAGGTTCAATGGCAATTTCAATGCAGAATAAGCTGTTCGTCAACCTTACAACAACCTATCTGCTTTCGCAAATACTTGAACACAATGAAAATTAAAACAAAATTGATAAAATTGATTAAATTATTAAAATTGATTAAATTTTATTTTATCTGATCGCACGCAATAGCAAGTCCAATTCAATTTGAATGACGAAACGAAAACGACATTCCCTCCTTCGACCAACGCGAACCCATGAATTCAAAAATCGAGAAAATCGAACGATCAGTTCCTGTATTTTGTACTTGGAACAGGATCTTCCCGTTCCAATTTTCCTGGAAATTTGCGAGAATTTTCCTGCATTATCCTTCCTTGGGCCAATACAAATTCATCAAGCCCAGAATCGTAAAAATCGAAGTATACTATCTCGTGTTATGCACTAAAAACAGGTTATTCCCGGATTCCTAATTTTCCTGGAAATTTTCCGGGATTTTCCTCCAGTGTCATATGTCCTTCCTTGGGCCAATACGAATTTATCAAACTCAAAATTGTGAAAATCGAACGATCGGTACTCGAGTTATGCGTGCACACATGGACGCATTGCGTTTTGATACTTAAGTAATTTCGCACGCACTGCCTTGTGAAACTTTGATTATGCGGACGTAGCGCCATCTGTATTTTAACAACATAAAAAATTGCTTTTAGAACGACGCAACGGCTAAATTATGTTGTATGAACAATAAATACGAACATTTTAAAATCGCGATTAAAAAAGGGTGGTTGGTGTAGGAGGGTGAAATTTTTGGGTTATAGGTATTTTTTGATATCAAATCTAAAAAAATATCAAAAAAAATTTCGTCAAAAAACGAAAAAAAAAATATTTCTGGAAAGGGCCACCCTAATCACCTATCGGTATGAAGTATACTTGAAACCCGATTTTCATACCTACCAAATATACACACCAAATTTTATTAAAATCGGTCGAGCCGTTTCGGAGGAGTTCTATAACAAACACCGTGACACGAGATTTTTATATATTAGAAGATTAATGAATCAATTTGAAGGGCTTTCAAAACATAATGACACCATCAAAAATATAAGGTTTTAATTTTGTTCGCAATGTTTCGAACAATTAATTAGTTTCAAATTCATCTATAAAAACTTTGAGGCTTATTGTTTTTGAATTCGTGTAAAAGTTTAGCCTATGATCCGAGTCATAAGTTTTTTTTACATTATACAAATATCTTCAGTGGCTCAATAAAATAGCCAGGTGTATCTTTCGCGTTAAATTATAAGAACTTATGCCTTAATTAATTGCCAAAAAAGGTTGATGCACTGAGTTGCTTCATCAGGTCAAGTTTTTGGGATACTCTGATCCAAGTACATTATTTTTTTCCATACAACTGAAAGTAGTTCCTAACATTCCGATTCAAAAAGTCATGTTCAATGTTTTCAAATTAAGCTTTTCGTACCTATGCCTTTGGACAAGAAATTAAAGAAAGTTTTGTTGACTTATGTGTTGATAAACTTCAAATGTTTAGCTCACATTCAATTTAAATAGCTATTTCAAATAACTATATGAAATAAAATCAAAATATCTCATTCCCAACATTCATAAGACCTCAATTGAAATTGTTCCAAATTAATAAAATATGTGCATCCAACATTAAAGAACCGGTCGGAAGTGTAAGTCCAAAACTTACAGCTGGTGATGAATCTATAAAAATACCGAAAGTTCGAAGCAATCATAGTGCTACAATGATGTGTCCGGCACAAGCCTATCCAGTACCAATTTTTAGGTAAATCTATCTTATTATGTTATGTATAGCTCATATTTATACATTCGTGCTCTTATACCTATGTTGGTTGGTTAACATAATTCTATGGACTCCAAAACATCTCTCCTCCGAACCTATTGAGTTCAAATTTTGAGGTCAGTTTAATCAAACTCGGTCCAAGATTTTGATAACGCTCGTTAGGTACCCGCCAGTATATTAAATACTTTATTGAAATTGAATAGTATTTTTAGTAAAACTTTGAAAGTACCATATCCCATTGTTCAGGATAAAATTGAGTTAGCTTTTAATATTTTAACATTTTATAAAATTCTCAAATATTTTTATATAAGAACCCGTTGGAAGTGTTGCTCCGAAATTAACATCTGGAGATGATTCAAGAACAACCAAAATACAACAAAGTCGAAATGCAACACTTATGTGTCCCGCCCAAGCTTACCCAGTGCCGTTATTTAGGTAGGTTACAATTTATTAAATTTCATATTTGATTTGGTTTTCTGCTTAACAAAAAAAAACTGAAACAGCAAAAAAAATAGTTTTTCCAAATTAAAACTTAGATATTAATTGTTCGCCTGTCTACAACGAAATGGAGCCTTATGTCGTTTTCGGTTGGAGGTTCGGAGATACTCCTTTTTGACTCCGCTTACTCCAAAATAATTGGATTGGCTGTTCCGAGTAATGTTTTCAGAGTATTTTTCTGTTCTGGAATTTATAAAGGAGTAGACCCGGAACACACATATACATATAAACCCTTTCATCGGATTATTTGTCAAAAACATTTTGCTCGACTGAACGTGCAAAATATACATAAATATCAGACGATTTACGCGCATACACATAAATATTTCACAAATTAGTCTCGGAACAATAGAAAATAATTCGATTGGAATCAAAAAGGAGTAGTACTGTTCCGAAATCCAATCGAAAACGACATTATTTTTATTCTTGGACAAAAGTTAAAGTAATCGATGTTTCCGAGTTCAGGTTTTCGATGTTTTATGTTTGAAAGTTTGTAGCGGCATTCTCTATAATTTTAAGGAAAAAGTTGTTTTTTTTTTAAATAATTTGAACACAACAATTAATACTTCAAACCCTCTCCTTTCAAAAAGGCAGTTTTGATTTCTATCATAATTTTTCCAATAAGAGGTGTTGTTTTTATATTCAAAGAAAAATGGCATTTTTTGAGATAGATGATCGGATGTTTGTTTCAATGTAAAGAGGAAAGTATGCCATTAATAATGGAAAAGAATATTATCCAAATGGCCGCCACGGCTACGCTTACACAACAATATCCTTTTCATGAAATTTTCCATCACCAAATCGCAAAGTGTATGCCCTCAATAGCTTCACGAATTCCATCTTTGAGGTCTTGAATGGACGCTGGGCTGTTGGCGTAGACCTGATCTTTCACGTGGCTCCAAAGGAAGAATTCGCAAGGTGTTAAATCACAAGATCTCGGTGGCAAACATTTGTGATCACCTCTTCGAGAGATAACACGGTCCGGAAACTATTCCCGTAAAAAATCGATGGTTTCGTTGCTTGTATGGCACGTGGCGCCGTCTTGTTGAAAGTAAACGTTGTCCAAATCAATACCATCCAGTTCCGGTCATACAAAATTATTAATCATCTCTCGATAGCACAATCCATTCACAGTAGCTGTTGCTCCAGCCTCATTTTCGAAAAAGTAAGGTGCAATGAGCCCGTCGGACCATAAAACACACCAAACAGTTACTCGTTGAGGATGGAGGCTTTTCAACAATAAATCTTGGGTTTTCCGAGACAGTTTTGCTTGTTGACGTAGCCACCGAGGTGGAAATGGGCCTCATCAGTCAAGATGATTTTTCGATGAAATTCCGGATTATTTTCATGCATTTTTTATAGTGAATTTAAATAATTTCAATGCGTAGTTGAAGAGTTTATCGTTCCATTTTTATTAATGGCGTAGTTTCTACTTGTCAAATGTAAAAAAAATTACAGCTTTAAAAGTGACAACAACCGAAATAGCGGGCTATTCAAAATAACACCTCTTATTGGAAAACCGTTTAATATTTAACCAATTTTAATAAAATTCAAATTCTAGAACCCGTTGGAAGCGTCAGTCCTAAAATTAATGTCGGTGATGAATATAAATTAGTCAAATCTCGTATAGGACATAATTTGAACATTCTGTGTCCAGCACAATCGTATCCAACGCCTTCATACAGGTACCTAACTTTTTAACATTACAGTATCTCATGCTGTAAGTTTTCAATATTGGACATTTAATATTATGTAATGCTATTCCAACATTCAGATAAAGTTTTCCCTACACAATAAGACAAAATTGAATTCCTTATATAATTTGAAATTACTTTTAGAACCCGTTGGTAGTGTTTCTCCGAAAATTGCCTTTCTTGAAAGATTCAAAATGATGCAAGCTGCAGGTGGGGAAAACTTTGTAATGTTTTGCCCTGGTCAAGCTTATCCCGTTCCTGTATTTAGGTGATTTTTTATTTATTATTCTACCCTAATTTTTTTTAATTTCTGAAGCCAATTATTTATTTTGTTGGTGGAATTAAGACTTTAATAGGTCCGCTAAAGCAAATCAAATACATTTGAGTTAAATCCTGGTTTACTACTGGATGCGAAACAAAACAACGATACAAAAATGAAACTTTGAAATCATAACGACCGACACTGTTCAAGCAGTGAAAATTATAATTGCTGATTATTCTCCACTCTTTTTTCGTAAAGACAATTTGTCCTTTAAATGTGTGCCAAAAAATTTATTTTTTGGAATTTGTACGTGTTTGTTTTTGTTGTTTCTTTCAGTCATTTATGTCTTTCTGCGGTTTTTTGACCATATTTTTGACAATTTGAGGAACTATACGTTAATGTTTTTCCGCTTGTTTTCGTAAATATTTCGTTGTATTTGAAGACTCTATGTAGATTATACGGCTCTTTTTGTGAGTCAGATAAATAAACAAATAAGTCGGGTATAGCAACGGCTCGTGAAGAACCGGGGCAGGGTGAAGAGAGTAGCTGCAGCAACTACTTGTGGGAGTGATAAAATGTTTTTCTTTTTTAAATTCAATTTATTTTTTATTCTGTAATTTATTTATCCTTTTTTTCTGCGAATTATTTTTACGTTGAAAGAGGTAGTGTGGAAAAAAGATAGATTTACTTTTATTTGCATTTACTTTAATTTTTTTTTTTTAGATTTAGTTTACGATCTTCATTTTTCTGTTTACGAAATTTAAATTAGCAGTTGGTAACCCTACCAACATTTGAAGAGAGAAATATGCCAATTTATAAAATGCTCGATACGGTAACCATAGAAAATGGAAAAGCTAAAGCTTTATAAAAAAAGAGATAGCTTATTGATATCCATAAAAGTAAGGGTGAAAGGCAAACACCCTATCTTCCCTGTACTGAAAATATAAAACGAGTATAGTCGAAACCATTCCTGTGTGCGCGTTTCGCAGTGATGGCAAATTATGGGGAGTCACTTTTGTCAAAACTTTCATAGAATACATCAAGCCAGCCGGTATAACTCTTTGCAAATGTGAATGTTATGTCATGTCTCCATTTAGATTGTGACTTTTCACCTTTATACAAAAAATACTTGCATTTTGATGCATTTTATTAAATTGATACATGAAAGTGATTGCGCATCATTTAAGCAGTGATGTCTTTGTGAATTTGCACGGTAAGTTGGCTTAATCTGCTCTGGATTTCATAAAATTACATACACATTGACTGACCAAGTCAAAAGGGTTCCGTTTTTGGGTTATATCTTTTTAAATTTTCTACTGTCAAACAATTTTTGTCTTCACTTCTTTTTTCTAAAACTAATATTAACCAAGATAATTGAATTCTTTTAAAACTCTTAGGCACTCGTTAAAGAAAATTTATAAACAGCCTTAACGTGTCAGGTTAGTGTAGTTTACATAGAATTATCGGAAAAATAAAATATCGAACAAAAATTAAAATATCGCTTCACATGGTGCTCTATCCCTTCACAAGTTCTGAAGTTTCGTTTGCTTTTGTTAACTAAATATAATTATGCCTTTCAGAACCTCTTGGAAGTGAAGCTCCGAAAATTGCTTTCCTCGACAAACTTAAGATGATGCAATTTTCAGCGGGAGAGAGTTTTGCTATTTTATGTCCAGGGCAATCATTTCCTGTACCAATTTTTAGGTTAAATTATTTCTCAAATACTATCATTCAGTCTCAATATCGATACCTATCCCAACAATATTTAAGGCAACCAACTTGTTTTTTTGTGTCTTCCTTCGATCAAAATATTTTGTTTAAATATTTCACAGAACCTGTGGGAAGTGTTGGCCCAAAAATAACAATTCAAGACAAACATCAATTTGTTGACATTTATCGTGGTTACTCGTATTCTCTTCTCTGTCCAGCTCAGTCATATCCAATGCCAGCATTTAGGTACATAATTTTAATTCTTTATCTTATCATACAATAAAATCGCACTATCATACCTATCCCAACTTTAAGGTTGAGGCTATCAAAAATAAAAATAATACCAAACATATTTCTAGAACCTGTTGGTAGTGTTAAACCTAAAATCAATGTCCAAGATAAGCTACAAACTCGCGAAATATCGACGGGAACAAGTTTTGCATTACTTTGCCCTGCACAATCTTATCCAATGCCAGCTCATAGGTAATTTTAACATTGCATTTATTTACCTCGTTATCTGTGATAAAATATGAAAGAAAGCTTTGATAAAAACAAAGTAAACATTATCAAACATTCAGGCTCTTACACATTCACAAACAATACTTTCATGTGTGATTGACTTGTAATCAAAAAATCTCTTCTATATAGAACCAATTGGGAGTGTTCCACCAAAAGTTAGCATTGCCGATGAATTATCAAATGCACGTGTCAAAACTGGACAAGATTTAAATCTTATGTGCGCTGCTCAATCGTATCCAATTTCAGCTTACAGGTTTGAATTTTTGTTTCCTTTTTTGAAAGCTAAAACTGGAGTTACCTTACAACAACCCTTACTCGGCAGTACAAAATGCCAAGTAACCAAACGCATACCCTTTTCACATTCAGAGCAGTTAGGGATTTTTTTTGTTGTTGGTTCATTTTAATTTTAATCATAAATTAATATTCTACTATATAGAGCCCGTTGGAAGTGTTGCTCCAAAAATCAATTTACTTGAAAAATTTCGAAACATGGAAGTACAAGCTGGCGAAAATTATGCTATGCTTTGTCCAGGACAGGCGTATCCCGTACCCGTTGTTAGGTATGGATATATTTTTTTTTTTCTTAAAACTTCCCGAATTTTAAATCAATATCAATTAATTTATTAAGACAAATAAACATCAAAATCAGAAATTCTATAAACCTTATAGTTAATGGTTGAGAGACGATTTTGAAGACGAGATATTGTTGGACTGTTAGATAGGCAAGGCCATAATATTTTGTAACCTAATTTTATGTTAGGTGGTTCAGGCTGTAGTTTTTTGTTTGTACGGATACTGCCTGTAGTAAGAAATCCTCCAATGTTTTCTTTTGTCATTACAAGGTGGCTTTTGGATGCATCCGTCTTCCCTTGTTCCCTCCATTCCTCCTGATTCCTGAAGTGATGACAGTTGTGAGCCACGCAGCCCTGGAGCTGTTGTTTTTCTTCTACTTAATGGTATTTAACTTATTTAAATTCAGGCTTTGACTATTAGTCTAGGAAAATTAGACGTTTACTTCGGAAATAATCGGAGAGAGCTGAATTTTGGTATACATGTTGTGTGAACCGTCCTTAAAAAGCCCAGAAAGTTCCGCCAAGATATGTTAGGTGCTAGCTTTTTTATAACGGTAAAAAGACAACAAAAAAAAATGTTTTTTTCTCAAAAAATCAGTATATCTCCATTTCTAACGGTTTTTCATCCAAAAAACTTAAGTTCAAAATTAAAAAGCATAAAATTTACAATAAAAAAGTCCCTACAACTTTACTTATAGCTATAACCGTTTCTGAGTTATAAAGCGTTTGAAAATTAGTTTTTGTGTGAAGTGTGAGCTACCAAAAAAAAAAAATAGTTGTTTGCATATATCTTTAAAACTGTAAACTTAATTGAAAAATTATATTCATAAAATGTGTTCATTATGAAACTTTATATAAGCATGCATTAACAGTTTTTTTTTTTCTAGAAGCCATAATTTTTACGATATCATTATTTTAAAAAAATCACCAAAAGTCGAAAATACTGGTTTTTGGCTCTTTTCTCTTAAATAACGAATTTTTCGGAAAATATTTTATACTTATCTTGTAGATTTTAATATTCTCTGTAGAAAATATAACGACACTTTTTTACGTATAACACATCAGTTGCAAGATATTGCGACTTCAAAAATGGTAAAATTTCGAACACTTTTGAATAAAAAAAAAAATAAAAACAAACTATATTGTTTAAAATGACGTTATAAACTGATATTTTTGACATTTAACCTTGGATAACTATTGACGTGCTCACGATTTGGTAATGGACTTTGGCGACAGTGTTTCTTATGCCAAAATAAAGATAATTGCATTTAAGAAGATTAACTTGGATTTTTTTTTTTTGTAGTAGCCCGTAGCGTAATGGTTAGTGCGTTCGACTGTCACGCTGAAGGTCTGGGTTCGCTTCCCAGCCTCGTCCACCTAAAAAACTAAAAAAGCTACTGCGTCTTACGAGGAATTGACAAATCCTCCAAGAGTATCACTTGTCACGAATAAGTGCTTCTCGTCTAGCCGTTCGGATTCGGCTTAATATTGTAGGTCCCTTCCATTCCTGTCGACAGGCGCACACAGGAATGGTTGCGAGTTATTAGTCACTAGGCCCTGGTTTTTATAACAGAAAAAATTACATCTCTCGAACACCGCCGTAATGTTTCGTGTCTTTCTCTATTTAATCGCTATTATTATAAGCAGTGTTCTAGTGAAATAGCCAGTTGCATTCCTCCCCTTAAAAAATTCAACCGTAATACTCGTGCTTCTAGGAATGTCCATCAGTTCACCCACGAGCCCAACTTCGGACGTACTGTAATGTGTAGAGATTCTTTCTTCAGTCGCACCACATGAATGTGGAATGCTTTACCTGACTCGACTTTCCCCTCCCATTTCGATGTGCAAACGTTCAAAACCAAAGTGCATCGGTATCTCCTTCTAAATCCTCTCCTACTTACCTAATCGCTCGTGCTTGGAACTTGGATATTTTTAAAATTCCTTCTCTCAATTTTTTTTTTTATCAAAAATTTAAATAAGTCTTGCGCCTTTGAAACATTAAAACATATGTTTTAATTTGCGCTCTAAGTTAAAACATAACAACTTAATAATTGACTTTTTTGTAACAAGGTAAACTGTTTAGTTTAGAAATTAACTTGAATTAATTAAAAAAATCTGATACAAACAGTTTTTTATTACACCTAGAGCCAGTTTTTCAGTGCAGGATTAAAGTTAAATCCGAGTTAACTCATCAAATTTGACAAGGTTACTCCGACTTTACTAAAAACAGATGCTCTTGATATTTTATTCTCCAAGTTTTTTTTTAAATATGTCTGCGATCATCCTTCACTGAAAAACTGGCTCTTGACGAATGTACATACATTTATTCCCAGAGTTAACTAACGCTGGTTTGAATCACAACTGAAAAACTGGGCCTTAATTTTAATCGTGTTATTGTAAAGATAATCATTAAGGCTCGTTTTACACATATTCGGTTTCATTCGGTTCGGTCTTTATTCGGTTAGATTTCGGTTTTCATCTCGATTTTCTCACACACAGACGGTTCATATTCGGTTTGTACTCACTAATAACTAAAATTAAATAAAATGATACAAAAAAAAAAACTTCAGAAAAACAGGAACCGAACCGAATATGTGTGAACGCAACGTTTACTTTGTGTGCCCTAGACCCGAATACGTGCCGTTTTGAAATCGAATGGAACTGATTCCTGTCGAGGGATCGTTCGGTGCTATGCGTTCTCTATTGGGTTTTATTCTTGCCGTTTCACACATACAGCCGAATACAAACCGAATGCAGACCGAATCGAATGAAACCGAATATGTGTGAAACGAGCCTAAGACGTTAAAAACAAACCTTTCTATTCCAGTTTCAAAACTATGAATTCATTAATTTCATTATAAATTAATTAATTTTTCAAGAAAGATTTCCAAAAATTTAACTGTTTAACAAATCCTTAGTACTATTTTTCTATTAAAACCTTTCTTACTTTGTTGAATATTGTTGAATTTGTTTTTCAGAGTAGAAATAAAAGATAATAAATCCAAAAAACTATCGCAAAAACAAAGTTGCATAAGATAGTGAGAATGAAGGGGAACAATTCCTAAAAACAAATTCAGAAATATTATCGCTCTTTTGAAGCTGAATGATTTTCGCGAATTACTTCCGGCTGTCTACAAAACTCTGGACGTAATGAGAACCCCGCGAAGTAATGTCAAAAAAGCTTATTTTAGCCTACAGTAAATATTTAATGAAATTTCAGTTTTTCTGTTTCAAAAACGAATTGCTATGCTAACGTGTTCTAAAGTAGTCATTTTGTAGTTTTAATTCCTATGAAAACGACAATAAAAGAGTGGGTTTCGAGAAATATATACGATATGACCGAAATCGTTATTCGAGGTATTCCTCAAGGGAATCTCATAAAAACTATATGTACCAAATTTGAAACTAATCTGTTTACGTTCAGATTCACAGACGCGTAGACCGATGGACGTCATGACGAACACTATACTTTTTTTGGTCTTTCCATTAACGTTACCTAAGCTAGATTTTTTTTTGACATGGAATAAATACTTGTGAAGAATTTTCAAGAAGAGGATTACTAGGTACTTTTAGGTGTCATTGCAAATTTAGTTTTTTCTTTTCAAATGAGAATATCTCGCAGATCCGACCTGATAGAGCAATTACGCAGATGAATTTGAATTATGTGTTCGAAAACTCTTCAGAAAAGCTTAGTCTGATAACAAAGAAAAATCTTGTTGACGAGTTAAATCATTCGTTAAAAAAATCCTCTGGCAGTAGGATAATTCTTTTATCCCAAAATCATTTTGAACAACTATGAATTAGAATTCTATGTATATTTTTCGAAGTGACATGCAAAGCTCAATTATCCGAATTCCCTCAACACCCAACATTCATGAAGTTGTTAACCTTTTTTGCTTGTATATGCGCAATATATGCATGCAATTATTTTTCTTGTTTGTTTCCTGTTTTTCCCCACAGAGCCTGTTGGAAGTGTTCCACCAAAAATAAATCTTAACGACCAGTTTCAAGTTGTTCATGTTGCCTTAGGGTACGAATATGCAATGTTATGTCCTGGCCAGTCATATCCTGTTCCTGCTTTTAGGTAGGCATTTTGTGTATACATACTTAAATATCTTTAAGAAGCTTAAGTGGCTTTAAGAAACTTGAGTTAGCCAAAATCATAAAACAATATAAAAATCATAAATGTTTCCAACATATGAAAAGAAAATTATTTAAAAAAATTCTGAATGATGAAATAAAAATTCAGTATGTATGTACGTCATAAATTCTTCTATAAACAAATTGGGAATGTGATTTCGGATTTATTTGCATGTCAATTTAACAACCCATTAAAAAATTAGCTAAAATTTTATCTAATTTGTACGTTCTTAATTGTTTAAGTCTTTAATGTTTCAAGTTATACTTTCTTAGGTATACAACAACTGACCGCATTTTTATTTAAATTGCTAAACTATGCCCAACATTCATTTAGTAAACAATTTTCAAAATTCAAAAAAAAAACACCATAAATTTCACTTAACGCAGAGCCCGTTGGAAGTGTTCCACCAAAAATAAATCTTCATGATCAATTCCAAGTGGTGCATGTAGCCTTAAATAACAGTTATGCAATGCTATGCCCTGGTCAATCGTATCCTGTTCCAGCTTTTAGGTTCGTTAATATTTTTATTTGTTTTTAATACAAAACTGATAATAATTCCGATATTTTCGTAAAAACAAACTCATTACATTTTCACTTACATGTTTAGTTTTGAAAAACCTTGCAACGTCTCTTTTTTTAATTTTAAACTTTATCCCAACATTAAAAGGCTTACAAAATTATTAAACTCTTTACGAACTTAATTTGATACTCAAATATTATGACAACATAGAACCTGTTGGAAGTGTTTCACCAAAAGTCGATGATAAAGATGAATTTACTCACTCTAAAGCTCGATTGCATTCAGATAAGGCTTTAATTTGTCCGGCTCAGTCATATCCAGTGCCAGCTTTTAGGTAAACGTTTAAGAAAAAAAAAAAAAACTAATCTAATTCCAACTTTTAAGGCAGTTCTTGAGCAAACTATTTTGTTTCTAATATATTAATTGACTAAACAAAATTTCAGAACCTGTTGGTAGTGTGGCTCCGAAAGTTGATATCAAGGACGAAATCAATTATGCCCGCACTAAAATTCAACAAAATTTCGCATTGATTTGTCCTGCTCAATCTTATCCAGTTCCTGCATTTAGGTTAGTTTACTCTTTTTTGAAATGGGAGAAATGAACATTTAGGGAGATTTTTAAAACTTTTGAAGCTAAAAAAAAACAACAACCCCATTTATGGTTTTGTATTTGAATTACATGTAAATAGAACCTGGTGGAAGTGTTTCCCCTAAAGTTGATGCCAAAGATCGTATAAACTATATTGATAATGAAAGTGGTGTTGATATGAGTTTAACCTGTCCAGATCAGTCTTATCCAATGCCAGCTTTTAGGTAACTAATGTACCTATGCTTATACTTGCACAATTTAAAAGATAAAACTTTGGAAATTCACTAGAGCTCAAATATTTCAGTTTGTATTTAATTACTAAAAAAGCAACATGGTACCTTATTTTATGTCAGTGAAGTTGGTTATTACTCCTTAATTTCTCAAACACGTTTTCATCTTATGATTTATATATTAAATGTTTAGAACCAGTTGGATCAGTTGCCCCCAAAGTTGATATGAACGATAAACTTGGATTTTCTTTTAGAAATTCGGGCAGTAATTTGAGTCTTCTGTGCCCTTCACAATCTTACCCAATGCCAGCTTTTAGGTGAGCTAAAAAATAATAAAATTTGTGAGAATTCTTCTACATATATGTCACTCCCCCTCATTTATGTCACTCCCGCCTGATCGAATTTGAACCCTATAGATGCACAACTTCCTGAAACTTTTATGATATCAATTCCGCATAATTAAAGAAACATATAAAACAAATATTTTCCTTGCGATTATAGATTATGAACTTTTTTTTTTTTAATTAAAAAAGGAAGACATAATTTTCATTTGAGAACATATAGTGCGGTAGGCGACCGTAGGTTAAACTATCTCACCGCGGCTTCGGAAAAGAATGATTAACAAAACCGCTGGTCGGACAAGGTTTTTCAGGTGGCAATGGGTAGAAAATGCACTTTTTTGGTAGCATTTTTGGCTAAGAATACCTAATCCATGATGGATTTTTATAAATTGGGTATCAAATGAAAGCTTAGACTACCCTCTTTACAAAACAAGTGGTCGGACAGGCTTTTGCTAGCTGTTGCGGCGAGTCCGACTGGTTCTGCAAAAAGGCAGTCTAAGCTTTCATTTGATACCCCATTTATAAAAATCCACCATGGTTTAGGTATCCGACGTGAAAAATGCAACCGAAAAAGTGCGTTTTCTACCCGTTGCCACCTGAAAAACTTGTCCGACCAGCGGTTTTGTTAATGTTAAGACTGAAGCTATGAGTTGGCATCATTGTTTTTCGAAGCCGCGTCTAGATAGGTAAACCTACGGCCGCCTCCCGTACTTATACTCCTGTAATAGATTAATTTCTAATTTTATTGGTTGTTTTTAAAATATAGTTTTGAAGTTCTTCGCGGACAACGCATATGAAGTTACGGTTTTGTTTATAAAATTACTCTTACTTTATCGTTGTGAAATTTGTTGACGTGACAAATGTGCATCAGTCTTTTTAGTGCATTTAAGCAATAAAACATTTGAATAAAAATTAAGCTTTTAAATTGCGCGTAGTTTTCTTTAAATATTTGTATTGGTTTTAATTCAAACCTTGCTTAATATCGTATTTCTGTAAAAGGTACAATTTTCACATAATTCTATAATATACAAATCGTTTAATATAATAAAAAAAAATAAGATTTAAGGTCGCTCCCGAAAATACATAAAACACAACTTTAAGATTATCTTTTCCCAACATCAAGGTATTTAGTGGATTATATATGCAAAGGTCTTATTATCTTCTATTTTTTTTAATAAAAATTTAGAGCCTGTTGGATCAGTTGCGCCAAAAGTTGAGATCAAGGATAAAATGAGTTTTTCTGGTGGTCGACTAGGATTTAATTTAAACCTTTTGTGCCCTTCTCAGTCTTATCCAATGCCAGCTTTTAGGTAATAAATTATTAAATTATGTATGTATTTTTACTTTTATATTATTGTCCCAATCACAAGTTTTACAAGTAGATACAAATGTATTGTTCTTATTCATTAAAAAAGTTCTCACACACCAGATTTGTAGGGTGATGTTAAAATAAGCTATGTTGTTAGCCTAACCTTTTGTATAAAAAAAAGGTCCTGATAAGTTGATAATTTTTTTAGTCAGTCAAAAAATTGCAACCGCAGTGCAATTTTCAAAATTTTAAAAATATTATAAAAAACGTTTATTACTTTAGAAACATTGACTAAATATTTTCTTTTTACGTGACCTTTGAATAAAAAAACATTTATAAAGTCTAGCTTTTCCCAACATTCATTTTGATTTACAAATTTTAAACAAATTAAATTATTTAAAATACAAAAAAAAAAAGGTCTATATCCTTAGAGCCTGTTGGAAGTGTAGCACCACGAGTTAGTAAAAAGGATGGTTTCAGTCATGATTCAATTCGAAGTAGTCAAGATCTTGCCCTTCTATGTCCTGCTCAATCGTTCCCAGTTCCAGCTTATAGGTATGAATTAATTGAAAATTATTTTATTTTTCGTTTAATGGTAACTCGTAAGCCTTCCCAACATTCAGTCAAAATCTTCGTCCAACAATCATTTAGAATCTTTTTGATAGTTTAGAATTTCTTTAAAATAAAATTCCCCAGAACCTATGGGAAGTGTCGCTCCAAAAGTCAGCATTACAAGTCAATTGCAAAATGCTGGAATTGAAAGTGGTAAAGCTGTTCCACTATTTTGTCCAGCACAATCATTTCCAGTTCCTATGTACAGGTATTAAAATTAAAATATGTATAATTAAAATTAATTTCAACTAATTGCACCTATCCCAACATTCTCGAAGCAACAGTTAAAGATTTTTAAAGGTTTTTGAAAATCAATTGAGTGATACTATTTTTTTTTCCAGAACCCATGGGTAGTGTTGCTCCCAAAGTTAGTGTTGCTGATCAATTGCAAAATGCTGCAGTTAGAAAAGGCACATCGGTTGCCTTATTTTGTCCAGCTCAATCTTTCCCCGTACCGGTTCATAGGTTAGTTTTGAGCATGAATTTTAAAATACGAGTGTGGGACTTTTTAATAAAAGAGCTGATTTTTCGTTTAGTTTGGCATTAGAGGAAAACATAGGAAAAAATATTCGCTTTATCTGAAGACTAAGTACCTACTATTATTATCTGATGTTTAACTCAACTTTTAAAAACTTTAAAAGTTAATGTTAAACAAAATTGCTTTATAAAAATCGCATTTAATTTTAAAAGATAATTTTCCGATAGATAGTACCCAAAGGCCCAGTTTTCCAGTGACGTTAGTTTAAAGTTAAACTCGAGTTAACTCACCAATTTCAAAGGATTAACTCGAGTTAAATTCCGAAAATAGGATGATCTCGTACTGAAAAACAAAGCCTTAGAGCCATGCTTTCATTGCGGGAAAGTTAAACCCGAATAAACCCGAATAAACTCATCAAATTGTGTGAATTAACTTTGAATTAACTAATCAGACGCTTTTGATATTTTATCATCCGATTTTTGTAAGTCTTTCTGGTTCTGCATCCATTTTTCTCTGAAAAACTGCTTCTTAACTTAAAACTAGACAAATCTATTTCCAATTTTAAACTAGCGCTGATAAATTTGGCTTTAAACCGAGTTTTAGCAACAGGAAGAAATTTCGTTTTATTCGAGAAATAAGTACCATCTAAGGTTTAACTGACTATTGAAAAGTTAAGAAAGAAAGACAAAACCTAAACAATAGAAATTATATTGTTTTTAAATTTATGTAAGTGGACAGTATTGAATAAAATTCAATAAAAAAATCAATACAAAGTTTTTAAGCGACCTTTAGTTCAATGCGTTTCGGTCCTGATAACAACTACAGTGGACCTCAGCTCTAATTGATGTTGTTATCAGGACCGAAACGCATTGGACTAAAGGTCACTTAAAATCTTTACATACAATAAGTATTAGTTCTTAATCAATTTAAGCTTTCTAAATAATTAATTTTGTATTTATTTTTATTAATTGAAAAAACATACATCGGTGTCAGAAAAAGGATTTTGATGTTTGCAATGAAAGATTAACCTGTTGATTTGTCGAAAATCGGTTGAAAAGTATAAAGGTGGTATAGTTCTTGTGTTGATAAAAAAGAAATTAAAAGATAGCTAGGACCCATTTTTCCAACATTCAGTTTTCTAACGAAAAATAACTTCTGTTAAAAAAAAATAGTTAAACCAGAAAAAATTTATCCTTGTAGAACCCGTTGGAAGTGTTGCCCCAAATGTAAACAAAAAAGACGAATTTAACCATGAACGAATAAAAAATGGACTAACAATTGCCATTCAGTGTCCAGCACAATCATTTCCAGTACCATCTTATAGGTATGAATAGATATTGGTAATTTATTTTATTAAGGAAGGTGGTTACATACTTTGTACCATTTTGCTATTTTCCTTAAAACACCTTTCTGTAGAAAACTGAGTTTTTTTATCGAAGTTGGTTGGTTTTCGTGCTGTATAGTAGCGAATATTATTTAATAAACAAATCAAAAAAAAAAAAAAAAATAAATCGGGTGGCACAACGGCTCATGAAGAACCAGGGCCTAGTGACTAACAACTCGCAACCATTCCTGTGTGCGCCTTTCCACAGGAACAAATCAAACAAAAATTAAAACCATAACGATCATAAAATGTATAACTACAAGTGGCTTTTTAAATTTTTAAAAGCAAAAATGTGAGCACATAGGGCACAAAATTTAAGAAGAGTTAGAATTTTATAGAAGCTAAACAATAGACTTTCTTGTAAATTAAAAACAATTTAAACCGAATTTATAGTTAGACACAAAGCTAAAAGCGTCAAAAGCTGATTTTAATTTTTTAGTGATGCTGTGCGTCTGACATCTGTCAGTTTTCGAAGAACTGTCAATGATTTAGGCGTGTTCAACTTGAAATTATTTTATCTTTCTGTGTACCAGAAAAACATGTAAAATAATAAAAACTCTTGAACTCACATAATTATTCCCTACTTTCCCTCATTTTAGGTTTTATTAATAAGGTACAAAAGTGCCGTTTTATAATTTCTAAGAAATTCACGGACAAAACGATATTGAGACAGAAAACGACAGGTAGCCCTTATTCCCTACATTCAGGCGGTCGTAAGTAAAAATCGTACCTACACATATTTGTTTTTTTTTTTTTTAACAGAACCCGTTGGAAGCGTTCAGCCTAAAATAAGTGTAGCTGATCGTCGAAAAGATGCTGAAGCAAAAATAAATGAAAGTTTATGTATTTTTTGCCCAGCTCAATCTTATCCTGTGCCAATGTTTAGGTAAATCATTCATTTACTTTGATTTGATGTTTTCTGTGTGACAAATAGAATTGGGCGTAGGCATTCATATTCAATATTTTTTATTTCAACGATTTTTTTTTGTCTAAAGTTCACCTAGGTTTGATTGCATTTTCGGGCATTTTATTTACAATATGTTATAGTTTAGCGTTTTAATATATTTGAAACTATTCGCTAAGTATTACAAATTAATAAAATTATTAAAATATAAAAACAAAAACTTGTTAATGAAAACGAGCTATATTAATTGAGCCAACTTTGTCTTAAACTGTAGTTAACAGGAGTTTACCACTAGGGCTGGCCACGAGATGAGAAAAGTCTTGGTCACGGTCTCGCATGACGAGACCGAGACGAGACGAGACTGCTTTAAAAGCATTCGAGACGAGACCGAGACGACACTGTATATTTGAACCGAAATTTAACGAGAGTCTCGTTAGTCTCGGTTGTGTCGGCAGAAGAAAAAGACATTTTAAAAATGCTAATAAAATGAAAATCCAATTTCTACACATATTTAAACTATAGACGGAGTTCACATTCGACTGAAGCCTGATCCATATCTGTGAAGTGTTGTGTTGTGGAGTCGTGTGTCGCTTTCGCTACAATGTATTTCATATGCGTAGAACCATATTTGTCTCGTGAGTTGTGTTGCAGTGTGGCGCATAAAATATATGGAATGACAGCGACACACGACTCCACAACACAACACACGACACAGATGTGGATCAGGCTTGACCCATCTGATTTGGTTTGAAGTTAAAAAAAAAATTAAATTTTCTTGGATTTTTTTTGACGTTTTATTTTGTAAATCAAACAAAATCGGAAGAGTCAATCGAATGTAAACACCATCATAAGGGGGACAAATCATATTTTGAAATTAAGAGAATATTTCGTTCCAAAAGTCAGTTGACGGCGATGAGTACGCGACGAGACTGCAAATTTAAATTTTCTCCTAAAAACGGCGAGACTGAGACCGAGACGAGACTGAAATATACTAGACCGAGACGAGGCTAAAAATTTTCGAGACCGAGACGAGACTTACAAAAGTCTATCAGTCTCGTCTTGTGGTCAGCCCTATTTATCACCGACTATTATTTATAATATCGTCCAATGAGTTTTAGCTTTAGAAAAATATATACCAGTACAAAATTTTGAACAAAAAACTTTTTATTAAAAAAAAAACTTCTTAAAGGGTACCCTTTTCCCCAATTTTACAATTCATTATTTCAAGAAATTTAGAATTGATGATAGTTTTTGAATACAATTTTTTTTTTCAAACTATCAGAACCTGTTGGAAGTGTTGCACCCAAAATAAATCTGGCCAATCGAAGAAATGATGCAGAAGCTGGTGTAAATGAGACTTTGAGTATCTTTTGTCCGGCGCAATCTTATCCAATTCCAGTTTATAGGTAAAGCATATATAAAATTAGATGGTGAATGTTCTTCTCTCTATATAGTATATCATTGCAACTTTATCTATATTTTGTACAAACATGAATTTGTGCAAATTTGTGAAAATTCCGGAACATTTTTTTAAGAAATTTCAAGTCAACAATTAGACCTAATAGTTTGTCACGTTAATAGGCGTGAATATTCAACAGCTTGGTACCCTATTCGTGTTTAACTTACAATCGTATCCTTGATAAACTTATTAAAATGTCTCTTTTTTATTTTAACAATCAATTAGAACCTGTTGGAAGTGTAGCTCCAAAAATAAATATTGGTGAACGTCTTCGAGATGCTGGTTCAAATATCAACAGCAGCTTTGCTTTATTTTGTCCAGCACAGTCGTATCCCGTGCCTGCTTATAGGTTTGATATTTTTATATTTACTTAAAAATGAAATGCCAATCTCCCACTTTAAACTTAAGCATTTTTATTTATTAATTCTGATATAATCCTTGCATGAGGATATGCATATAAATAAAACAATAATAAATGAAAATCCTAAAGTGGCCTTGAATTTGAAAATTTGAAAATTTTTATAAGAATTTTCAAAATCTGACCTAAAGCCCACTTTAGGATTTTCATTTATAAGTAAAGAAAGGTCACGAAAAAGGAAAATTTTTATAAATGAAACATTTAAATTTAAGTTCTCCTTCAAATCGTTACGAAATTAAAGAATTCGTTTGTGTTAATTTTACTTATCATTTTAATTTTTAAATTTGAAAAAAGTCTATATCAATTCCAACATTCCAACAGTTATGCAACCAATCAAAAAAATTGTTTTGTATTTATAATATTTTTATTTTCTATTTTTAATGCAGAACCAGTTAGCAGTGTAGCACCAAAAATAAGTGTAGAAAATCGTTTGAAAAACGCTGAATCACGATTCGGAAATAGTTTTAGTCTATTTTGTCCAGCTCAATCATATCCAGTGCCGGCTTATAGGTATTTTTGTGTTTAATTTTTGAGAGTTACTATCGATTTTAAAAGTGTTCCGGACGAAATTGAAAAAAATAGCTCATATCCGTCAGTTGATCCACATTTTAAATTATTTTAGCTTTTGGACTTACGTATATACCCATTTCTGGTGGATTGTTTCATGGAATCTGCATTTAAGTTTCGAATTAACACACGAAAAATACAAATATTAACTCATGAATTCCATTTTAAGCTATGTGTTTAAGCTTTTGCTAATTTTCTTCTATATCTTCGGACAACAAAATTAAAAACTAAACTTTTTCTTTAAGTTTTTTTTAAACCATATCCCAGCATTCGCGAAAAGTTGACTTTAAAATATATTTTCAATGAAATTTAACGTTTTTTTCGCAGAACCTGTTGGCAGTGTAAGTCCAAAATTTAATGCAAACGATGAGCTTAATATGGTTCGTTCACGTTTACATAACAATGCAACACTTCTATGCTTGGCTCAGTCTTATCCTGTTCCAATTTTTAGGTAAATCAATTAATTTTATTTGGTGGGCTTTGATTGAAATCCATCATTGAAGCACAAATCAGTAGAACAGTGAATTTTTGTTTAACCATGTCGGTTATAGCAATCGTTGAAAATTTCCTTCATTGAATTGTCCAAAGCTCATACAAAAAAAAAAAAAATTTGATCTTTTCGGAACAACATTTCAGTTCTTCACTGAAAAAGATTTCATCATTGAAAAGAATTTTTTTACAAGATAACTTAAATAACTAACAAGTTGTTACCAATACGCCACCAACTATATGTATCTGTTTAAGTACATCAAAATTAAAAGACAAAATTTCTCAAAATTAAAACGGCTCCTCGAAATTAGGCCCCAGGAAATAAGGCCCCAAAAGAAATAATGAAATAAGTCCCCAAATTGGGGTATTTGTTCATAATGAAACTACGCCCCACTGAAAAGAAAAAATGGCCCAAAAATAAAGGAAATAAGGCCCCAACTAGTTTTGAGTTTTTTTTTGGAAAAATGAAATAATACCCCAATTTTTCTTTTTCATATTAAACTTTATTTTAGAAAATGAAATAACACCCCAAAATGTTAAACAAATACTTGAATTGTATCGCCCAATTTAATATCGTAACAGAGTAGCTGAAAAAAATTTGTTTGCAGCTATTCTGTTACTTCCTGATAGTTTGCAGCACGATCTTTACATTGAAAAGCATAAGTAACAGAATAGCTGAACACAATTGCGCGATGCAATCCAAGTATTTGTTTAAAAGTTTTCACTAAATTTTTTGTGAAAGACAATGTTATTTAGAATTTTCATGTAAATTATGATAAATGAAATAAGGCCCCAAATTGTTTTTAAAATAAAATGAAATTAAGCCCCAAAACTAGTGTTGGGGTCTTATTTCAATGGGGCCTTATTTCATAATGAAATTATGCCCAAATGAAACAAGGCCCCAAAAAGTGAAATAGCACCCAAAATTTTAGAAATTTCGTTGTTGTTGTTTTGTATGCTTTTTGTTGGGGCCTTATTTCATTTTTGTTGGGCCCCAGGAAGGGCCTAATTTCGCGGAGCCAATTAAAACTAGTGGATGGCGCCCCAAACCCTGTGCTATTTAAATATTTGAGGTACATATATTTGTTTGTTTTAATAAAAAACATTCTCATTCCCGATTTTTCAATAAAACTATCAGAGAAATAAATACTTAAGAAACAGGAACAAATGTTTGTTTTATTTGAAGAATAAGTTATATGTGAGGTTTAACTGACTATTGAAAAATTGGCCCTTAATTTTTTTTTTTTTTTATAGTTTGCGCGCAATCAAAGGATTACGACTACCCTTATAATGATACGATGTAACACAGGGCGAGCGTTTAGAAGAAGTAGAGAGGATTTAATAGGAGATGTCGATGCACATTGGTCTTGAATTTCTGTACATCACAATGAGTGGGAAAAATCGAGTTAGGTAAAACATTCCACATACGGGTTGTACGGCTAAAGAAAGAACCCCTGTATCTGACAGTACGTCTGAAGTTAGGCTCTAGGGTAAACTGATGAGCATTCCTTGCTAAACGAGTATTACGGTGAAAAGATGGGGAGGAATGCAACTGGCAATTTCGTTTGAGCATTGTTGATAAAAAAAGCGGTAAAACAATGTAAGACAGGAAACATTTCGATGGTGTTCAAGGGAAACAAAAGTTTCAATAATGGATGTGTCTCCTATAAGTTTAAGCGCTCTTTTTTGGATTCTATCCAATAAGTTCAGATGTGTTAATGGAGCACCCGCCCAAGTATGAGAGTTATACTCAAGTTTTGGGCGGATGTATGCTTTATAGATGGTAGCCAGATCGGAAGGCGAGAAATATTTCTTGCATCTTCTAAGAAAACCTAAGCATTTCACCGCTGCATTTTTGGCTACATCGAATATGTGATCATTCTATAAGAGATGATATTGAAAACTTTTACATTTCTATTTTGTAAAGAGAGAATCATCATCATTTTGATTTATTATAACCATATCATTAATTCAAGAATACATTCAGAATAATTGAACAACAAATCATAAAATATGTTTTTTACCTTATATCCCAACAAGAGGCAATAATACATTTTGTAGGCATAGCGCATATGCCGTAGTTAACCGTGAAAAACTTAAATTAGCTATTTTTTTTTAAATATTTTTTCAACAGAGCCTGCCGGCAGTGTTGGACCAAAGTTTAACGCTATTGATGAGCTAACTAAAGTTCGGTCTCGTCTGCACCGAAATGTTACTCTTCTTTGCCTGGCACAGTCCTACCCGGTGCCAATATTTAGGTGATACTAAGTGTTGAAATTTTAGTCTATTTAAGTTTATCGACATACCTGCATTTGGTTTTAACATTTTTATTTTATGTATCCTTTAATAAAAGTTGTTGAATTGAATAACCATTTAAATATCCAACCGGTAGGTTTCTGCTTTTGCAGAATTTTTAGAGCTCATTTAAAAATCTAGTGTCTTAAGTTACAGTTCCTGTTATACTAGGAATTAGAGCTACGACCATTCAGTCTCCTTATTATTAAATATAAATGAATTATATCGTAAAATACTAAAAAAATTCTATGTCAACAAAGACATTAAAATACAAAATGCAGTTGAAATACATCTATCCTAACGCAATAGGCAGTTTGAAAAAAAATTAAATTAATTTAACAACAAATTCTTAATTTATGTACATATCTTTTTTTCTCAATTAGAGCCTGTAGGAAGTGTTGGTCCTCGTTTGACTTCTGGGGACAAGACAAGAAATATCGATGTTGGACTTAGTCAAAGCATAACTCTTTTGTGTCCGGCTCAATCTTTTCCAGTGCCTGCATTTAGGTGACTTTATATTTTAACTGCGATGTTTGAAACAGGGAAGCTCTTTCGGTATTTTTGTGCACCCTTTTAAGCACGACAGCAATATTGAGCCAGAAAAAAACGAATTTTCACATAGTAGTCTCATCCAAAGTTTCGTGTGAATCTCTGACCAGTCCTACATACACTCTAATTCACTCGTTTAAATACAGATTTTTTTCAATAAACTTTTAAAGATTTCTCTATAACCCTTTATAATTATGGCAAATCTTATTATAGAATTTCTGTTCCAGCCTAAATCAGTGAATCTTTTTTAGTTTTCAGATGATTAATAATGTGTGGCTTCGCGGACAATCTGGTTAAAAGCATTTTTGGTGGCTTTAACTTTTGAGACTTTTCGGTATATGCGTTGTCGTTCTTGAGGTGATGTAGCCATGTTCGCTAGCGCCCGCGCAGAAAAACATTCTAGTTTTCGACATGGCACTAGAGAGTTTTAAATAGATTCTGGGAAGGCCCTAGCAGGGCTGAGTAATGGCCAAAACTAGGGCCTTGTCGATTATGAACCCTTTTGCCTCGTCAGAAAAACCACTCTAGGCCCCGGACCAACAAAAACTAGATTTGTTCATATTTTTGCTAGAAACATTAAAAAAGGGTATTTTGTATCGGTTGTGATCCGATAGTAAAATAACTCAGATCAAAAATAAAAACCTGAAAAACAAACATAATAGCGCAATTTTTTATGAATTTAATACAATATTAAAGCAAACTTATTGTGATACTGGGCATTTTTGTAAAATACTCTTATTATCATATTATTTGATTTAGTATCGTGTACAAAAATGCGCTTATTCTTAACTACATCCCACCACAAAAACAACAGGATATGAACCACTTGAGATGAACCATCTTAAATTATAATTTTTGGTTAATTTTAATGAAAAGTTCAAAAAGCCTTTGGCGAGGGTGGGTGGTTGAAAACAGAGATTTTCGAAATTAAATACCTATATGAGCATCTTGGTAGGATCTGCAAGAGCGTAAAATTTTAAGTTTTTTTTTTAAACCAAAACTGATCAATTATAATAAAAGTTAAAATTTGTATTTTTCGATTCATCGATTCAATCTGTTTAGTTAAAATTTTGCATATGTATCAATAACGATAGTGCTTAGTCTGATAGGATACTAGTGAGAAACTCACGAGAGTATGAAACGTTTTCCACGTCTACATTTTACTTACTAAAAACTTGCAAGGGCTTGACGTATATTTGACAAGTTTTCCCTAAAACAAACTGATTAGTGCCATGTCAAAACTAGACATAAACTGGGCATTTTTCCAGCCGGGTGGTTTTTTGTTTTTTCATCGTTTTCCCTATACGAAGGTAGCTGCATACTTAGTCCAATGTTGTGACCTTCACATCGAAAGCTTTGACCATTGTCCTGATAGTCTCGAATTTAGGCATTTTTCTCTTCGGTTAGAACACTTCCTTTTGGCAAAATTGTTAAATTCATGAGAAAATGTCTTTAACTGTTGATTATTTCATATTTTGCATACTATTTTTAACGTTTTTCTGAGGTACTTGGTTGTTTTTCAAGGTGTATTTAAACGAATGACACTAAAAAAATATTCGAATAAGTCATTTATGTTTTTAATGTTGTTCAGGTAATTATTTTCAGTGTAAAGGGGTTTGCGGTTAATCGAATTTCTTATCAAAAAAAAATGTGTACATATATTAGAGTTAGATAAACTTAAATATGTTCGAAAAACTCCAAACGTATTTATTTAAATTCTTCACCGATTTAAGGACCAAAAATGATTTTTTTTTTTGAGGTAACTGCTAAAGTACCACAAATAAATCTGGTTAGTTAATTAAAATGAGATCTCAGAGCCTCACTGTAAAAAAAAAAATTAGCAAGCGAATCCAAAATTGTATTGGCTTATGTACATATGTTGACATAGTGAGACCTCTGAGATCACATTTTCCTGAACTTGCCTAGTAAAATATAGTATTCCCCTCTCTGTTCGTTCTTAAATCAGTATCTTTTTCCATGTAAAGTTCATGTTTTATTTAAAATAAATCCAAGTCAACTGCGTACTATCTATCCAATCATTCAGGAGAGGTTAAAAAAAATATCAAATTGTTTGAATAAGTTTAATACATACATATAAGAATTAATAACATTAACTTTCAGAGCCAGTTAGTAGTGCCACGCCGAAAGTTTCGTCTTTATCGAAATTCGATATGAAAAGTCATCCCGCAAAATCTACTATAGCCTTATTGTGTCCCGCACAAGGGTTCCCGGTACCACTTTTTAGGTACATTTTCTTAATTGATTTTTTATCTTTATCTGAAAAATATTCTTATCCCAACCAAGAAGGCTTTTTTTAGTTTTTCAATTTAACTTAAAATATATTTTTAAATAAATTATTCTTTCTAGAACCGGTATCCAGCACTGCTCCTAAAATTCCATCAGTTAGTGCTAGGCCAATAACTGTCAGTCATTTTAGCAGCATTTCGATTCTATGCCCGGCCCAAGGTTATCCAGCTCCAAATTTCAGGTTTGTCTTTTTAGGCAGGCTGTTTTACAGTACAAAGTCCTATAGAGCTTACCTTTTTCCGTCTCATTGACTAACTTTTAGAACTAATTATTGCCTAAAAAAGAAAATGGGTTTGATCCACAACTTTAAATAAATGCCGTTTATTATTATGTTATTAGAAAATCGCTCATTCAAGATCATCGAAAACGTTATTAAGTGTTCAATATGCAATCATGTGATAAAAAATGGCCCATTTGCTCTCAAGACATTGACAAAAACTAACTTTGAAAGATGTTTATCAGTAGATACTATTTTGTTGTGTTTTGTTCAAAAAAAACTATATAATAAATTTTTGTTACCATATATCCTGATCAGCAATACAAATTCCCCGTAATCAAAATGAAATATAGACTTGCAAAACGTTATAATATTTATTAAGGAATTGTATAGAAAAGATCAAGACTAAATTATATTACAATGTTTACTCGATGGTGGTTGTTTGCAAAAGAGAAAGAATTTTAAATATGCACCATCGTTGATGCTTAAACTTACTTACTTACTTACTTAGGTCCTCGGACCTATTACGTCCGTGATGTTTCCCTTACGGGACATAGGGCTCCAATACACCTACGCGCATTCGTGTACGATTTCTTGAAATATATTTCAGCTCTCTCCAACTTTTCCCCAGTCGTGCCGATTCCTGTTCGACCGTTCTTCGCCATGTACTTCTAGGCCGGCCCACTTGTCTTCCCTCCTGTGTGAGCGGGTTCCACTGCATTGCTTGAGATGCAATGCACCGATCGCCTTTTCGAAGCGTATGGCCAATCCACTGCCACTTTCTTCTTCGTATAATGGAGTCTATGGGCTCCTGACCCGTTCTCGCATGAAGTTCGGCATTGGAGATACGGTTGGGCCAGAAAATCCTCAAGATGTTTCGTAGCCATCTATTAACGAAGGTTTGCAGCTTTCTAGTCTAGTCACTGACACTGTGACTTTCCAAGTGCTGCAGCCGTAAAGCAGAACGGATTCAACATTGGAGTGGAACAGACGTAGCTTGGTCTTTAAGCTAAAAGTGTTGTTTCTCCATATTTTGGACAGCATTCCGAACGCAGCCTTTGCTTTTCTGATTGGGCTGCTTACGTCCAGTTCAGTTCCGCCACCCGTAGAGACTATACTCCCAAGATATTGGAAATCCTCTACCATCTCTACCGGTTGTCCAGAAATATTTACTTGGATTGATGAGGAAGTTCCAAGGCTGATCCTTTTTGTTTTTGCCGAGTTGATCTTAAGCCCTACGATTTCTGCTTCTCTCTCCACCCTTGTTGTCATTTGATGGAGATCCATGATCCTATGAGAGAGTAAGCATACGTCGTCCGCGTAGTCCAGATGTTTGAGGTGAGATTGCAGAGTTCACTGAATTCCTCCATTTCCATTTGACAAAGCTGCGTGCAGTACGTCACTTATTACCAACAGGAACAGTATTGGTGACAGTATACAGCCTTGCCTAACTCCACTTTATATTTCAAACTCCTCTGACAGCTTACCTTTGTGCAAAACCTGCAACTTGGATCAATCATATGTAGCCTTGATAATAGCAATCAATTTATCTGGGATGCCCCTCCTGCGCAAAGCAAGCCAAATAAATTCTCTATTGACACTGTCGAACGCCTTTTCAAAATCGTTGATGCTTAAACTTGAACAAAATATCATCTCGATGCACAAAAGCATACGGGACTAAGGATTAAAAGATTAGCAAAAGTTGAAAACTAATAACCAACAATAAAAAAAAAAAATTAAGTTACTAGTACATAGGGTATTATTTGACTATGTTTGGCAATTTTACAAAATATTAAATTTGAGAATGAAAATTGGAAACAATTTATGATGAAAATAAATAATAAAACAACGAGGCATTCCTGAACATATCCATTCTTAATTTAACATTGTGTGAGAATAACATTATGGGTGAGTCGATTTTATTGTTTCTCCTCAAGATTTTCGATCCGGAAAAATATTTTGAACAATTTTAAAGTATTATTGTTTTGTTTCTAACAAAAAAAAAAAAAACTGTAAATTGAATGTTTTTTAAAAGTGTTGGTCACCTAACAACTACGTCATTATGTGTAAAATAAAATTAATCCCGAGTCAAAATCATTGTTCGTTATCGAGATATTCGGTATGAAAGAAATTTTTACCAATTTCAAGAAGTTTTATTTGCTGAAGAAAACTGTTAGTTTTTTTTTTTAATTTGTTCATTGTTTATTATGTCATTAAGTGTAGACTTATAATCTATATTTGAAATTTTTTTTATAAATGGCTGGGGTAAAATAAATGGTGATTGATTTTTTTGTTTGAAAACTCTTTTCACACGTTGTGCCATTATTACTTGCCAAATAAAGCTACCGAAAGTTTTATTTTATCTTTGTTCTATTTCGAGATTAGGTGATAGAAAAAGGTCTCACAAACGTACGGAAAAACGTTCCCGATTAAGCGACTAGCGCGAATAGTTAATCTCAATTTTCGGATTTTGTAGTGGGGTTTTAATCCATCGACATTGTAGTCATCTTTGAGTGGAATTTGATAGTTTATGACTTGACAGATAGAAAAAAAAACTACATTTTGATATTTGAAAGAATATTTCATTCCAAATGTCACCTGGCTCTTTTTCTTGGGCAACAAATCAAAAGTTTTGAGAGTTCGTTTTTTAATCTTTTCTCACCATCCTTCAATGAAATTTGATATTTTTGATATCTGCCCATTCATTTTATGTTGACCGTCTAATCGTAGCCTTCAACCCTGTTACACCTGTTATCCGGTGGGAAGACATAACATCCATGGACCTTAAGTCTGCACAAACGGACATAAGGTCCATGGACATTTTGTCCGTGCCGTCGAAATTATGTGATCCCACCCTGTTATCCTTTGATTTCACGAAGTCTTATCAATTTGTTTTTTTTTTTTGCCATCTTTCACGAAATATTAAGGGTATTCATGCAACGTCGTAAGTTTACAAATTGTGTAAAATGATAAGTTTTTACAAAAGTTTACATGAACGACGTTTTTGTTCATTTGGTTAAATGCTGTGTGATTTGGTGTGTGGCACATTAGACGTGTTTAAATTTCGAAGTTAGCCGAATGTCTCGGAACGATAAAAATGTAGTGGTTGGACAAAAATGAGCGAATACAAAAAAAAAAATCATATACCAAGTGCGCCCATAATTTCGGTTTCTTGATTTGCGTTAACTATTGCTTTCGCTAGTGAAGAGTGCACCTCATGGAAATGAAACTGACGTTTGTTGAGGAAGGAACGAAAAAAAGAGATACAGTGAATTATGGCTCAATTCTGATTTTCATTCTTCATTCTTCAGAACGACTAATTAAGGATCAGCCAAACCAATGCCAATCATTCGTTGACGAAGAAAAAAACTACAATAAAAACACGTTGTTGATGTAGTTATGTCGTCGCGTCGTTAATGAATCGATCACATTGGTTGGGGAGAACCTTTATAAATCTACCTTAATAGTTTACGAAAAGTAGCTTTCCTAATCATTGAGTAATAATTGTAGACGTCCGAATCATTCATTCTTGTTTTATTCACAACTTTTATAGCGCACTAAATAATTTTCGATAGTTACAGAACACGGTCAGAGTTTTTTTTAGTTATCTGATATATATTTATCATATTTCTGAACACGCCTAATTTATAAAAGTCAAAATGACGTTTGGATAATTTTACCAAGTCATTTTCCCAAGCGAATTCGCTGGGGAATTTTATCCAATTTGAGTAAATCATTTCCCATACAAAATTTGACAGTTCATTTACAAAATGGTAAACTTATCTAGTGTTTTACATCGTTGTATGAATACCCCTATTGTATATTTTATAGAATAATTTTTGCACCCATTCTTAAATACGAACATAATTTTTTTTTTTTTCTTCAATGTTAAATCGGGCGTTTTTGGTTAATTGTCTACTTTATGCAAATAAAAAGTTACTCCATAATTTTCCCTACGTTTCATTGGATTTCCCGACTTCTTGAGGGATAGTCTTTATTAAATCTTAACCACCGTATTTATAAAGAAAAAATAGTTATTTCAGCTGCTTTGTTTAGGAAAACTACACGATGTAATCATGTTTCTTGCCAAAACTGTTCTTGGCTATTCAATTGCAAATTTTTAGCACAATTGGTCAATTTTTGACCTATTTTTTGAGCGCTTCAAAATTACTTAGTTTTTCAAAATGTTTGTTTTTACTCATGGTAAGATAGCAACTCAAATATAACATACATGAATTTTAAACTAATGTGGTCTTGTAGAAAATTTTATAACAAACAAGAATGGTGTTTTCCTAAGTTGGATATTTCCAAAGTTATAAAGAAAAATGTCGAAAAAAATGGGGTGAATTTTGCGTTTTTTTCACTGTTGCATTTTTCCTGCAGCGAGCACAGGTTTTTCGAAGTTGCAAACTTAGCTACAGACTACTCTAACATGCCCCAACAACATATCAAAAATGCAGAACTACATCGCGCTTTGCGAATTCAGCCCTTTTTTTGTAATTATTGACTGGGCTAGAAAGCTCAACTTCAACTTTGTAAACCCGAATAATTTGAATTTTAAGTTATTTCATGATACTCGTTTCTCAAACACCATATTCCAACATTCAGTTCTTATAGTTTGGTGGTCATAATTAAAAAACAAAAATTAAATTCTTTTTAAAATTTCCAGAACCCGTTTCAAGTAGTCCTCCATCAATTAACGCTCTTACATATAAGCCCAATGTTATTAGGCAAAATATGAGTACGGCTATTTTATGCCCAGCACAGGGCTATCCAGCCCCTGGATTTAGGTTCGTTATATTCATATATGATTTAAGGGAAGTCAACATACAATTATCGCCCCTTCTGATCTGGCTGTGGTCTACAAAGCCTTTGTACAACTCTCATATTTGGGCAGGTGCTCCAACAACCTACTTGAGTCTACTGGATAGAATTCAAAAGAGAGCTCTTAAAATGTTTGGTGAAAGAACTAAAACGGTAACGTTTACATCTCTGGAGCACCGTCGAAATGTTTTATGCCTTTCGTTATTTTACCGTTATTTTAACAAACAATGCTCTAGTGAAAAAGCTAGTTGTGTTCCTCCCCTTACAAAATTCAACCGTAATACTTGCGCTTCTAGGAATGCCCATCAGTTTACTCTTGAGCCCAACTTCGGACGTAGTGTTAAGTACAGAGATTCGTTCTTCAGTCGCACTACACGAATGTGGAATGCTCTACCTAGCTCAATTTTCCCCTCCCATTGCCCCTCCCATTGTTATCAACAGACATTCGAAACCAATGTGCATCGGTTTCTCCTTTTAAATCCCCTCCAACCTACCTAATCGCTCGTGCTGTGTTTATCACTTTAAGGGTAGTCACAACCCCTTTAGCGCGTGCCAAATATAAAAAAAAAAATCTGCATGCATTAAATTCACGCATAAATATTAAGATAGAGTTTTTTAGTGCGTGAATAAAATTAAATTCGAGTTAAGTCATCATAAAGTTGGTGATGAACTCAACGATGCTTCTGAATTTTAATCCTTGGAAAAAAATTCTTAAGCCAAGATCGATGTCTAAAATTTTTCTGCACGTAAGTAAGGCTCACGACCATGCTACTAAATAATAAGCTCCTTGCAAAGCTTAAACTACCTCGGCAATATAGTCTAGCATTCTAAATATAATGTGGCGTATGCATAGTCATTTTTGAGCTGTGTCTAAGTTAAACATAGGTTTGGTTGAATTTTCGGAAGTTGATTCTATTTTTTTAAGTTTATCGTTTCAAAATATTTGAAGCTATTTGGGTAGTATACCAAATTGATTATCTTATACAAATATGAAACCAACACTTTGTAATTAAAATCGGTCTGTTTTCATTGAGCCAAACTTGTCTTAAACTGTAGCTTATTTAAACCTGGGTCTATCTGCGACTATGAATATGCCCCAATATCTCAGAATAACATTTTTGTTTGAAGACGATCGATTAAAAGAAATCCTTACTTGGAGTTCTAGAAAAAAAACTATTCCCAACAGTTCAGGCGTATTTCGTTCACCTCAAAATTTAAATAAAGATACTTACCCTAGTTCATAATTAAAAAAATTTACTCAGAACCAGTCTCAAGCACGGCCCCAAAAATGCCTGCCCTCATACAAAAACCATTGGAATTACAAAAATCTCGTTCAATATCTTTATTATGTCCGGCACAAGGGTATCCCGCTCCAGCATTTAGGTTTGTAATTTTTCTTTTTTATCAAAACATTTGCACTCAACCGTCATATCCTTTGATTTTTGCAGAGCCCGTAGGAGCTAAAGCTCCATCAATTTCAAATGATATAAAACGTTCCTGGATCGAACGTGATCTGAATAAAAGTTTCGTTCTTTTTTGTCCGGCACAGGCATTTCCTGTCCCATCATTCAGGTTATTTTTATTTTTATGTCTCTCATTATCCATGAAATAGTATTTTAAATTCTATATGTATAGAACCAGTTGGAGCAAAGGCGCCAGCGTTAGCTATCGACACTAAATGGTCAGGTATTGAAAGACGACATGGGTCTGATTTTGCTTTGTTATGTCCGGCTCAGGGATTTCCGGTACCGGCTTATAGGTATAGCTATACAGATTCACACAGATTCAATCGTTTTGTTTTTGTTTGTATTTTTGTTTTACAATTTGATTCAGACTTCAATATATGTGTCAAAAAATAATTATAATATTGTAGTACTCGAAAGTAAACAAAAATGACCAAACATAGGACAGCGCATCGGCTGGCCTGATACAAACAAAAATAACAAAACGAAACTTCATTCATAAAATAATTTTGTTTGTGTGTAAATTGTCTTCCTATTCCGGAAAACTGACAGCTATCACAACAATTTCTTTGTTTTCGCTCTGTTTCAGCCACACATCAAGCTTTGATAGGCTCCACTTCCCTGTAGTTATCTCGCTCTGACAAGCATTAAATGCGCATGTACGATGAGAACAATTCCCCTCAAAATGACTCTCTTAAAGGAACTGTCAAATTTTGCAACTTGTTGCTTTGCTCTCTCCCTCTTATTCTCTTACCATTAAAGAGACGAATAAGAGTTTATGGAAAAGGAGGAGAATTTCTCCGAAGGGGTTTGTTTATATCAGTCGGTCTCTTTCGAAACGTTATATTTGTCACAATTTGTCTATCTTTTTCTCATATAAGCTAGTTTTCTCAGTTTGTTTTTGTTTACAAAAACTACGTTTGTAGTTTTTGTAGGTCGACTTTCGATTACCGGTTTGGGGTTTATAAATAAAGTGGTGTGTGTAAATGCAGCAACATGTGGCTGCATTCATTCATTCATGAAGATTTCACACGGTAGAAGTTGTCACTTTCGTTTGAGTGAGTGAAAGGGTATAGCAGATGTCGAGTTGTAATCGAAAAGGAGACAAAATATCAAGGTCGTTTGGCTTGGAAAGATATGGTTTTAGGTCAAGCAACTTGTTGCAATATAAATGACTATTGGTGATGGTGGCGCGGTGGTGGCGTGACTCAGATTCAATGAAAGGGGATTTTTTTGTTCTGTTTGTTTTCTTTTGCCATGCCGGCCGGGTATAATTTTAGAGTTGTCGTTCTCACATGGTGGGGTCGATTGTTTTGACTGTGAAATTGAGGCGTGTTGATTGCACGTGTGAACTCAAATGTGGTAAGCAAAAACGATTTTATGATACCCAACACTTTCGTTTTCGCTGATATTTTTGTATCTGGTGACAAAAAGGTGGATGATGAGTGTATCCTTGAAATAGGGAGAAGTGGTGCGATAGGATGGCGAGTTTTATTTTACTAGACTCGGAAGTCGGAAGAAAAAAGAATGAACGAAATTACATACTGACTGACACAGACAGACATTTAGTGCTTGTGAACATTTTACCAGACCCCGGCTGTTGTAGATGGATAGTTAATTGAAGGTTGAGTGGGTGGATAGGGGCTTAATGTGTTTCTGTTTATATATACTTTGATGAGGGATAGGTAGATAGGTGCCTACTTGAGTATAAGTTTACGAGGCCATGGTTAATTTATCGAATATGTAGATAAATTTATGTATGTAGGTAGATACTTGTGTTTTGTATCGTGTACATCGATGTTGTTGACTGGGAAATGGGAAATTTTTGGTGACCTTGTTTAAAAATACAGGCAAGATTGAATAACACTTTTAGAGGGAAATACACAATATGTTCCTACATAGATATTTGGGGTTGGTACCTATAGTGAATTTAAAATACGTAATTCATTTTATATCCAATCAATATTTTAAAGGTTATTACCTTACCCTATACTTGATGCTAATAAGAAACTCTGATTTGTTTTTTTTTTTGTTTAATAAATTCAGGATAAATCAGATTTATGGTTTCAAAATGTATCACTGCCTTTATTAAGATTTAGTGCAAATTAATGTTCTTTATCTGGTTTTTGTCAACAAAAATTATTTTTTAAGTTTTGATATTTTTATATGGGGCATTTATTGGTTTCATGTCAACACAAAAACTTCAAGGTTTTAATTAAAACTTACGTTACGATGATGGAAAAGTCTAAACAAGTGATTTTCGATAAGACCTCCGTCGGTCTGTTTGACTCTGCGCCCTGTTGTGCATGTACATATTTACATTGAGCTAAAGCCTAAACGGTTGGACGAATAAGCTTCAAATGAGAGTGCCCAAAAAAAACCAGAGTCCATAAGAAAAAAACATATATGGTCTGAAAGGGCTTTGACTGTAGATATCAAATATAAAATTATTTTCTTTAAAAGTTATGCCCGGGACTGGCTATGACAATTTATTTTTTTTTAATAGCAAGGTGTTCTTTCATGTGTACAACATTGCTGAGGGCAGTACAGAAAGAATAGGTATTGATTAAAAAACATACCTTTACATATCAACTCGGCACATGATAATCCGCAAAAGTTTCGTTAACTAAAGTTTCTATTAAGACAAGACTACGAAAACTATTTTTCGAAAAAACTGATTTTCATAAGGGAATGCTCAAAAATACAAGGTTTCGAAAAAAACAAAAAAATATTTACAAGCGTGGCCGACGCTATATTTTTTTGGAAATTGAGGCAGCAACAGTATAGGAAGGTATAGGAGGAAAAAAATGTAACTTGAATGTTGCATTCTTTTAATGCGAAAATGTGTTAACTGTTTTAAATTGGTACATTACTAGTCCCGTCAATACATTAAAAGTACTCTTATCCAAGAAATTAAATAACAAATTCCGGAATAAGTTATGAAAACAAAACATTTCGGAATTTTACCACTGCGCCGTTGAAAAATTGTTAGTTTTCCCGTTTTCGTCTTCATTTTAGTTTTTTAGTTACATAGTAAGGAAAAGGCAGGTCTTAATTATTCATTAGTATAACAGTAGGCGAATAATTTATAAGTTGTTCTTTATTCTTACGCACACTTTTTCCTCAAACTGTTGTCCGACATGCTTAGGAAAGTTACTATTTTTTTTTTTTCGAAATTGTTGAGTAACGGTTACGTAGTAGCCCGTAGCGTAATGGTTAGTGCGATGGACTGTCACGCTGGAGGTCTGGGTTCAGTTCCCAGCCTCATCCACCTAAAAACTATAAAACGTTTTTTTTTCAGGGCTGCTGCCTCTTGCGAGGAATTAAAAAAACCTCCAATAGTATCTCTTGTCATAAATAAGTGCTAGCCGTTCGGATTCGGCATAAGATTGTAGGTCCCTTCCATTCCTGTCGACACGCGCACACAGGAATGGTTGCGAGTTGTTAGCCCTGGTTCTTCACGAGCCGTTCCGCCACCCAATTTATTTTTTATTTGTATGTTATATGAGTAACGGTAACGGTGATAACTAATTTTAGTGACTAGTGTTGAACCTATTTAAAAGAATGAATCAACCACAATATGAAGATGAGCCACTTTTTACTTTTTTTACATGAAGACACACTGTGTTTTTAAAAATTTTAAATTGTCATATCCAGTCCCGGGGATAACTTTTTAAGAATATCCAGTCCCGGGGATATCCAGTCCTGGGGATAACTTTTTAAGAAAATGATTCCATATTTGTTATTAACAATTAATATCCTTTCAAACCATGTATGACTTTTCTTAATCGACTCTGGGTTTTTCGCCCATACATTTTTGGGCATTCTCCTTTAATGTGAAGCATTGTATGTAGAGTCATTCCCTAGCGGAAAAAATCAAAATTTTCGTCTCTTATCTAGAACGACAATGCATTTACTTTGATTTCAGTTCTATCAAGTTTTCTCGAAAATGACTCCAACAATTTTGATTAAACTTTGTAATACTGTATACAAAGTTTATGCTAAAATTCAAATAACAGAAATAAAGTTTTGTGTTATTTTTAAACGAATTGCCTGTTTTTTTTTATATTCTCGAATATCTCGTTATTGACCTTGTTGATTTTGTTGTAATCGCATTTTCAGTTTGTACAAATAAATTTTTGTTAAGAACAAATAAAGTCAAGGAAAACAACACAGCTCTTCTTTTGGTATACAAATTAAATCAAAAAATTCAAATATGTTATTCAACTTGTTATATTTTCTCGATAGCTATCGTCTCATTAATCCTGTACACCGCGCCGTCTAGGTACATTCTATAAGTGTTAACTGTACGAGCAAGTTCGTGCGATCCAGTCGTGCATTTTATTTTTAATAAATTGAGGAGGTATCGAAGGTTTAACTATGCGTGTGTCTTTTTAAACTGCATTGCTGTTTAAATTTGATGCAAGTGGATAAAATTTGTAGCTTGTTTTTCTAAATAAAATTCCTCAAGAATATTTTCCTCTATGTTTTCGTAAGAATTTCGTTGTCGAGAACAAACGAAAAATCGTTTCGCATCAGTAGGGTGCCCATCGTTAGAAAACATTCAGAAAGTTATTCTTACCATAATTATCATTCCTTACTGCAAACTGCAATATATCTTTACGTTTTTAATTATAATTACTATGAATGTATGTATTTAATTAGAACCCGTTGGAGCAAAAGCACCTACGTTCTCTTTGGAATATAAACTTATTCAAGTTCAAAAAATGGAATCGTCAAGTTTTGCTCTTTTATGTCAAGCTCAAGCCTATCCGGTGCCCTTAATAAGGTAAACAAATTTAAGATTGAAATTAAGTTTATAAAAGTTATATCATATTTTAACTTTTAATTCAATAATTGCTTATTGGCTTCGCTTATATCTTTAACTTAATGATATTTCCGAAATGACTATATCCCAACATAATTTTTATATATTGATCTTATACTTATTTGATGGAAATACATATTTACATAATTTTGTATTTACAGAGCCAATTGGCTCTAAAGCGCCTGCATTTTCTGGTGAAGTTGCAACTTATTCACATCGATCTAATATAGCATCGACATTTCCTCTAGTTTGTCAAGCTCAAGCATTTCCTGTTCCGATATTTAGGTACGATATATTAATATTTAATATATAATTTTATAAAATAAGATTGTTACATAATTCAGCACAGGGCCCTCCCTATGTTAAAATTTTAATATTAGGTTGGTAACTAATGAATGAGGCTGTGAGTGCAAAAGTGGCGTTACCCTATTTTGAAAAATTGGCTTATTTTGTCTCTCATATTTTTCTCTCATACGTAAAGGAAGACAAAAAATCTCCCCTCGGGACTACAAACTAGCTTGTTTCTGGCAACTCAGTTGAGGTGAAGAAAATGGATTAATTTCAACTATTGAAACAAAGAATTCTAGAATTATTGGGGACATAAAATTGGCATGCCAATAATCGAAATTGTTAGTGCTGTCTGTATTGACAGGTTAGGCAAAAACTTATGCGTTAAGTTTAACTTATAATTTACCTGATGTAACTTCGCAGATCACAGGAAAGGTGTTTTCATCTTAAAAAATTTCTAATTTAGAAGGGTTTGAATGAACAACAACCACTTGTGTTGGCTACCACCAAGTATTACATCAGGCTGGAATTATTGCAATTTCATGGCTGCCACACCAATCATCAGATTCCTTTAGTGGTGCTTAGTTTTTCTAATTTAGTTTGTTAACTATTGAGATTTTCAATTGAATGGTTGAATTTCTTCTTCTCAATTCTTAAGTTCTTAATTTTGGATTTGTGACTCGTCAAATGGATATAAGTCATTTTACAAATAATGGAATTTTCGATCTCCTTCTACACTGTAATATTTTAAAAACCGTTGAACCAGTCCATCTGATTTTTTGTAAAACTGTGAATCTGGAAGATACACCTCAATGGCCAGACAAAATTATCAAGACCAAAGTCCATAGTTATCAGTCCCCTACTAAAGTGTTCTAAGCTCGTTTTAAAACTAAAAAATCATAGCTGTTATTATATTTTTTATTTCACATGAACACAAAATAATGAATAATAAAACAAATTTTTCATAACAAATCATTTTATTACAAAACAAAAATTATTGATCTTTTTTTGGCCGGGTTTCTAATTAGTCTCCTGGCAGATAAAAATAGTTCAAAATTGAAAATTATGTAGACCGAAATTTCAGATATAAAGGGGTTTTCAACAGGGACGCTACAAAAGTAAAGCAACAGGGACAGCAAACGACGCCATATTTCTTGCCGCTCTTTTGACATTTCTCTTCAGTTAGGTTTGCCATTTCATGATGGAAAGATATACGAGCCAACAACGAGTCGAAATTATTAAAATTTACTACCGAAATTCGGAGTCAGTGGCCTCTACGTTAAGAGCGCTACGTCCAATTTATGGTCGTCATTATCGTCCTAGCAGATCAACAATTGAGCGTCAGAGGACAGTACAAAATGTTCCTGTGCCAGTGAGACAAAGAAGTGCCCGTAGTGTCGAGAATATTGCTGCCGCTGAGGCTTCAGTTGCATAAAGCCCAAATGTGTCTCTCACACGTCGTTCTCAAGCGTTGGGCACTCTGTGACGTCGTTGTGGCGAATTTTACGAAAAGATCTTTTCCTACAGCCTAACAAGATTAAATTGACGTAAGAACTGAAGCCGCTTGACCACCAGAAGAGTCGTATGTTCGTGAATTGGGCTGAGCAACAACTTGAAAATGATTCGGATTTTCATCGAAAAATTATCTTCAGCAATGAGGCTCATTTTTTGGCTGAATGGCTTCGTCAATAAACAAAATATGCAGTATTGGTCAGGCAGCAATCCACACGTACTCCATAAGTCATCATTGCATCCCGAAAAAATTACGGTTTGGTGTGGTTTATGGGACGGCGGCATTATCGGGCCGTACTTCTTCCGTGATGATCAAGACTGGCACGTTACTGTTTATGGGGATCGCTACCGTTCAATTATAACCGAATATTTTTGGCCCCAATTGGATGATATGGACTTGGAGGACATGTGGTTCCAACAAGACGATGCCACAAGTCACACAGCAAATGTCACCATCAATTTATTGGAAACCAAGTTTGGAGAACGTGTTATCTCACGAAATGGTCCAGTAGCTTGGCCTCCTCGGTCGTGCGATTTGACGCCGTTAGACTATTTCCTATGGGGCTACGTCAATTCTATGGTCTATGCCAACAAGCCAGCGACGATTGATGAACTTCGTACGAATATCGAACGTGAAATTGCAGCAGTATCGGCCGATTTATGCTTGAAAACCGTCGAAAATTGGGTCCAGCGTCTGGACTTCTGCAAGCGTGCCCGTATTGGCCATGCAAAAGAAATCGAATTCCATACATAATGGCATCGAACGTACTTTCACAGAAATAAAGAATTTTATTGATATCCAAAACCGTTTTTGCTACTTTTGTAGCGCTCTTATTGAAAAACCCGATAGTACCTACCGTGAAGTAACAGTTAAGGGTGTCCCTTGTCCCTTATGTATGCCAGTTATATATTAAAAATGTAATGGATAATTAAAACTACTGTTTACTCTTTTGGTTTAAAATAAAAAAAATTAATTTGAATAGATAGGCACTGAGTGATCAATTTAACGAAATTTCAAAATTTTGTTGGTTTCTGTAAAGATCTGATAGACTTTGGTCTGACGTGAAAATCGTAATAAACTGATCTTAAACTGATTTTACCGTCTAATTTTGTTTTAATAATAAGAAAATCAAAGATTGAATATGCTGTTTTCCGATTAAAAAGAAAGAAATATCAAATTGATTAAACCACCATTAAAATTCTCTTCTCAACATTCAGAGCAAAAGTGGTATTTCTGTATTATAACACAACAACTAAATATACAATATAATTTAATCCAGAACCCGTTGGATACAAAAAGCCATCGTTTTCCAGTGATGCAACATCATTTGGTAGCCAAACACAAGAAAACTCAAGCATAGCAATGTTGTGTCAAGCTCAAGGTTACCCTGTACCGCTTTTTAGGTAAACAAAGAAATATTTATGAATAAAAATGGATAAAATATGTTCGAAAATAGATATACCTGGGGTTGGTCTCAACAAAAAGGCATTTTTTTTATAAACAAACAAAATTTAAAAGTCACTAATTTTAAATATATTTATATAGAACCCGTTGGAGCAAAAGCACCTACATTCTCATCCGATTCAAAAGGAAGCATATTTGTTCGTTCGGTTAGATCAAGTTTTGCTCTACTTTGTCAAGCTCAAGCATTTCCGGTTCCATTGATAAGGTAAATTCAAATCTGTTAATATACGAAATACAAGGCAATCATTTTTAGAAATTGTTGATGTTCTGAATTGACATTTTAACATTGGAATCGCCGGATTGGTTCAGGTTCTTCTTAGATGTTGTTTTATACAGGGATTCAAAATCCTTCGAAAAAGCTGGGAGTCTGATTTATACATCCGCTCCCGTTTTTATAAAGAAAAAATAGCTATTTCAGCTTCCGTGTTTAGGAAAACTACACCATGGAATAAGAATTTCCCGGACTCAAACTAAAGGCAATTGCTTACTGCTCCATTTGAGTCCGGAAGATTCTTATTCCATGGTAGGTATAGTTTTCCTAAACACGGGAGCTGAAACAACTATTTTTTCTTTATAAATAAGGGGGCCGAAGTTTAACTTAATTTTGTTGCGCCGGTGAATAAAATAAATTAGGCGTATCTTATCCTAACTACAGGTCCTTATCTATCTTTGTAAAACTAAGTTCCTCACATATAGTTTTTAAATAATTGTTATAGAACCCGTTGGTGCTAAAGCTCCAACATTTGCCACAGCATCAAAAACAAGTAGTTTTCTCGAAAGTTCTGGCAGTGATTTGGTATTACTTTGTCAAGCTCAAGCGTTCCCAGTTCCTCTTTTCAGGTAATCAAATCAAAACTTAATTTTGTTGATTATGTTTATATTTTTTCTTAGATATGCATTGTTATTTTTCTTATTCCTCTAGCTTCACGATTAGGTACGCCCTGCATCTCGTTATTATTATTTTAAAATACAAAATACCAGAAACCCAAATTCAAAAAAAAAAAAATTCCGAAAACTCACTATTCACAAATTTTTTTCCTGAAATCGATATCTCTAAAAAAATATCAAAAAAAAAGGAAAATTTTGCGCAAATCTTCTAATTTTTAAAGTTGGAAGGAAACATTTTCTTACTTTTCAAATGTAAGCTATGGAATCTTGTTTCTTCGGAATTTTGGGTTTTCTGTATTTTGGGATTTCTGGATTTTGTATTTTTGGAATTATTCCTGGATTATGTTCGTGTTTGAGAATCAGGAGGATGTGAAATAAAACGCACAGGTCTATGAGCAGCTTAAGACTAACTTTATTTAATATAATACTTATATTCTAAGCTTACAAACTAGATGATACTTATATGAATGTACTCTTATACTCTGTAGGGTACCAAAGTGTTAATAATAAAAGGTACCTTTAACATTCCTGACAACCTTGTTGCAGATTGATTGTAACTAATTTACAGCTGAATGTCGTAAAGGGATTTAAGAACTTACATTTTGACTAAACATAAACAACGTTATTTAAAAAAAAATCGTTCTAACAACTTTTAAAAATTTGCACAAACAAAACTCTAGACCCAACATTTAGGTACCTATGCAAAATTAATAATTTTTTAACATTAACTTTCACATTCAACCTTTCAGAACCAGTAGGATCCAAGGCTCCAACATTTTCCACTATGTCAAAAATAAGTAGTTCATCTTATTCAGGTGGCCAAAGTCTAGCACTTTTGTGTCAAGCTCAAGCTTTTCCTGTTCCTTTAACGAGGTATTGAATTTTTGTAAAAATACGAAATAAACGATTAGTAAATTTTAATTCGATTCCCAACTTCAAGGCATATTTTATTATTTAAGAAACGAAAACAAAAAAATCAACCAGAAAAAAATTATTTTAAATTCTTTTAGAACCAGTAGGCGCTAAAGCTCCAACATTCTCAACCGATTCGATAGTTTTTTCTTACATTCGATCAATAAACCAAAGTTTCGCTCTACTTTGTCAAGCTCAAGCATTTCCTGTTCCATTGATAAGGTACATAATACTAGTTATGAAACATTCAGCAGTTTTTTTTTGTTTAAGGGTGGTAATTATCGAGCGCTTTTAAGTAACTAAAATCAATAATTGTCAGTTTAACCTTTTTAGCACTCGATAACTACCGCCCTAAATATTTTTTTTTTAATCTTTCGAATATAACTTAAAAAAAGTTTGTTTACAAAATTTTAGAACCGGTTGGTGCAAAAGCTCCAACATTTTCTACCGACTCAAGCTCGTTCACTTACACTCGATCTGTCAATCAGAGCTTTTCGTTATTATGTCAAGCTCAAGCATTTCCCGTTCCAATTATAAGGTATATTTTATTGAAATAGACACAGATTACCTACAATTAGGCACTTTAGTTACGGAAATTCCCAACACATCAGCAGTTTCGTTTAAGTTAAGGAATTAATAGAAAAATATTTTTTTAATTTTCAGAACCCGTTGGGACCAAAGCTCCTACTTTTTCTACAGACTCTAATGTTTTTTCTTACACTCGGTCTGAAAATCAGAGTTTCGCGTTACTTTGTCAAGCTCAAGCATTTCCAGTTCCCTTAATTAGGTAAATAAATTAAAATTTTTACGAATCCCGAAAAAACTATCAGAAAATCAGTTCGTAGGGGCAATTTGTATGGGATTTTCCACTAGGATGAATTCTGTGATCCGTTTTTTAGGGGTTCGTAACAAGTTTCCGATTAAGATGGAATTCATGATAGGGCTGATTAAATTTCCCTGAATCTTGAACACTTTCAAAAGCTTTGCATTTTCAATGTTAGGGATTTTTTAATAAGATGTCAACTTGGTGAAGCACTTCCAATATGGTTTTAGAAAATATTATATCTTCGGTATTATTTTTTTTTTTATTTAAAACTTAAACTTAAATTATTTTTAACAGAACCTGTTGGTGCCAAAGCTCCAACATTTTCATCGGATTTTAAAAGTTTTTCACTCACACGACATGTTGAACAAAGTTTTGCGCTACTCTGTCAAGCTCAAGCCTTTCCTGTCCCACTTATAAGGTAGTTAGTTTATTATTTTATTAATTTTATTATACAAACAAATGTGTGGATTTTTATTTGTTCCTTTAGAACCAGTTGGTGCCAAAGCTCCGACGTTTTCAAATGATGTAACAAGTTTATCATTTAAACGACGTTCCGGAGAAAGTTTTGGTCTTTTATGTCAAGCACAAGCTTTTCCCGTGGCAATTTTTAGGTAGGTAATTGAACTTCCAAGATTTATGAAAATTCAGACTAAGGATTTTCCAACACTCAGGCATTTTTTTAATTTTTATAAAATAACTTCCAACTACTCTTTAAGAAACTTAGGTTTAATTTTAATTATTTTTTTTAGAACCCGTTGGAACAAAAGCTCCAACATTTTCATCTGATTTAACTTTACAAGCTTTTAAACGGCCGGTTGGTGAAAGTTTTGCTCTTTTGTGTCAGGCTCAGGCTTTTCCAGTTCCATTTACAAGGTAAAACTCAAGTCAAGCATAAGGAATTCAAAATTCTAATATTCGGGTACTTTTTTTTTTTTAAATAAAATTCGTCTTAGATTGAAATGACGAAATATTTGAAAATATTTTTGTTTTGTTTATATTTAGAACCGGTTGGTGCTAAAGCACCTACCTTTTCGACAGAATCGAAAAGTTTTACTTTCGTTAAACTCATTGGACAAAGTTTTGCATTGCTTTGTCAAGCTCAGGCGTTTCCTGTCCCATTAATACGGTTTGTATTAAATTTTCATTAATCATTATTTTCGATATTATTCATACGTGTAGAACCTGTGGGATTTAAGGCACCGACATTTTCGAACGCTGCTAAAAGTACAACATTTGTTCATGCAACAAATGAAAGTTTTGGACTTCTGTGTCAAGCGCAAGCTTATCCAGTTCCATTAATAAGGTGTGATAAATGTTACTTTTAAATAATTCCCATATTCAGCTCAACATGATAAATTATTGAATTCAGCTTAGCTGAATTTGACTTTTGTGTCAAGCACAAGCTTATCCAGTTCCATTTACAAAGTGTGATGATTTTAATTTTTAAATATTTCCAATGCATCAAATGATGAATTGAATTCAGCTTAGCTGAATTTGATAAAATGATATAACAAACAAGTTTTTAACTCAAAAAACACAGTTAAACTCAAAATTGTATACTGGATAGTTCACTCGCAAAAGGGTACCCTAATATATTTTTTCTAATATTGAACTAAATATTAATAAAAGAATGATTTTCTTTTAGAACCAGTTGGATTTAAAGCGCCAACTTTTTCAAATGATGCCAAGAGTTCATCGTATATAAGAGCAGTCAATCAAAGTTTTGCATTATTATGTCAAGCACAAGCGTATCCTGTTCCATTGATAAGGTGATTACAATGTCTGCATCCAGCATTATTTGTGTAGTTAAATTTAGTAGAATTAATGTTTTTTTTATTTAAGTGCAACATTTACGAGTATTCCTTGGCGTAACGGTATGTGCTGACAATTTTAGTTCCCCTTCATTTCTGCTGAATAACAGAAATAGTTGAAATTTGCCAATCACAAGGTTCTCGTTCTTCACGAGCTGTCGTGCTACCAAATTTATTTACTTTTTATTCGATAGAATTGTACACGTATTTGTGTAAACATTATATTTTTCTGGTAAAGCAAATGAGAAATATTATTATTCAATCCATCAAAGTGAGCTGAATAGATATACATACATAACAATTTTATTGGTTTAAACAAATTTATTGAGCAAGTTTGTACTTCACATGTGTACATTGAATGATCAATATCAAACTTAAAAAAAAAAAAAAAAAAAATTAAAAATAAAAAAAAAATCTCAAATATTTTTCATTGATTACTAAGCAACATTAAATTTCAATTGTAAACTAAATTGAGCAAGTATTTTTGTAAGCACTATACATTTTTAGTAAAACTTATCAAAAAAATATAATTTGCTGAATACATTGAGCTGAATTGAAATACAAATGCTTAGTTATTGATTTTTGTAAAAAAAAATTGATATAAAAAGTAATTATTAGTTGCTTTTTATTTGTATATTGATGCTTTCTCTTTTCTTTCTCTTTTTATTATTTATTTTTAGTAGCTACTAAAGCCAACCATAAATGAACGTGAAAGCGATAATCCCTCAAAATTAAACCAAAAACAAAAATCCACAACCCACAAAAGCGATGCAACGGGCCTGCTACTGACGGACGGATCAATGCCAGATCATCCACGGTAGCAGGTAAGTGTTTTTTTTTTTTTTATTTTCAAATAAGAAAATCAAAAAAGTTCTGTTTATGTCATCACTTTCATTCCAAAAAAATTCGCACTTTTTGTCCTAAATTTAATTGCTTTATTCATCAGCTTTTTATTCAATTGATTTCTTAGCGTCCTTTTATAGTCAGCTCAATATTTTTTGCGTGTGCTTTCATGTTCTGGTTGGGGGATGGGCTATTTGATTTGTTGCTTTGTGTTTCATTTATTGTTGGCTTTAGACTTGTTTTTGTTTATTTTTGGTGTACGGCTCGTTTTCTTAAATTCATTTAAAACCAACATGGTACCCATTTCTTCAATGTGCAATGACATGAAAAGTTATTTTGTTTTCGATATTTAAACATTTTTTTATGTTCATCTTTGCTAGAACCCGTTGGAAGTGTACCACCTAGGTTCTCCGGTGGTCGCTTACAAGAGCTGACAATTGTAAAAGATGTAAGCGCTACCATAATGTGCTCAGGGCAAGCGTTTCCAACACCGACATTTAGGTAAAATATGATAAAACTTTGCCAACTGATGCAAACTATCGAACTATCCCAACATTAAGCACCACAATAAATATCTTTTTTCAATACAAATGTGTATATTCCCTGTATGTTCTCAATCTAGAACCGGTAGGAAGTGTATCCCCAACAGTATCAGGTGACCGTTTGCAAGAACTCACTATCGGATATCAAAAAAGTTTTTCTATACTTTGCCTTGGTCAGGCTTATCCAATGCCAGTATTCAGGTAAAATTATAAACATGACAAATACTTATTCCAACATTCTTCAAGTTTATCTGAGTTAATAAAGAATCATCCTCTAAAATAAAAAAAAAAATAATTTTTAGAGCCTGTTGGACATGTCAAACCTAGAGTTTCTTCTAAAAGTATTGATCTAAAAGAAGTGCCTTTGGATGAAAGTTTTGTTGGACTTTGTGCCGGACAGGCATATCCAGTGCCGATTCACAGGTCTCTTTCTTTATTTCATTTCACTCTTAATTCTGTGCTAGGTCTATTTAAAACTGTCCCCTTTGTCCATTGTCTCGCTAGGATTTCCTTAAATATTTTCTAATTAAATATTATTAGCTCTGGGAAAATGAAATGCCATTAATTTAAATGTATCGCTTGCTTTCATCATTATGTTTTATTTGCATGCATAATTTTAAATTAAAACGAAAGTGGAAAAAAATTTTATCGAAAATATATAAAACGTACTACAACAAATTGTATATCGACGCGCTTACAGAATTGAATCAAGGATTAATTTGTTTATTAAGTACGTGCTTAATAAATGTTAACACTGTTTTTTTTTTTAATAAATTGACAAAAAAAAAAAAAAAATCTAATCAAACTTATGATTACAAAATATTTACGTGTAAGGAAGCGAACAAAGTTGCACGTCTTCTAATAAAAATAATCGAAAATCATAATTTGTACGAGAAGGTTTACTTCACTTTTTGGTTAACAAAGCACTAACAAATTCACACTAATAACGTTCTTAAATGTAATTTCGTACATAAGCTTCATCGTGCTAGCCTTATTTTCGCGTTGTAATAAAGTTCAATGCCGGGCTTACAAAATTCAGCAAACACTTCTCATGTCACAGCTGTTGTGGGATATTCCTTTTTAACAGAATATTACTAGACATAGTTAATATCACTCCTCGCTTACAAAATTCAGCCACTTGTTCAGGAGTTGTAAAAATACTTACAAGCTCTCACTAATAACGCTCTTAATGTAGTTTTGTGTCTTACGTTCACAATCTCAACCTTATTTTCGCGCTACAATAAATTTCAATGTTGTGTTTACAAAATTTAGCAAACACTTTTCGTGTCGCAGCTGTTTTGGGATAATCGTTTTCTACAGAATATTATTAAAAAACTAAATATAAATTCGCGCTAACAAAATTATTCCACTAGCTCTGCAACTATCATAAAACTTACAAACTCCCACTTATAACGCTCTTAAATGTAATTTCGTGTCTAAGGTTCATGAACTCAACCTCATTTTCGCGCTACAATAGGGTTCAATATCGTGCTTACAAAATTCAGCAAACATTTTTCGTGTCTGGGCTGTTATTAAGCAATCGTTTTAACGGAATTATGCTCAAAAAGGAAAAATAACTTCGCGCTCACAAAATTCAGACACATTTTCATAACAAGCATTTCATTTTCTCATCTAGTACCATCAATCTCAAATCAATTCTCTTGCTCAAAATTTGTATTTCATGTTTTATTTGCAGGTGGTATAAATTTATCGAAGGAACAACCCGCAAACAAGCTGTCATCTTAAACGAACGTGTAAAGCAAGTGTCTGGAACTCTGATCATCAAAGATGCAGTTGTTGAAGATTCTGGCAAATACCTGTGTGTTGTAAATAATTCAGTTGGTGGCGAAAGTGTTGAGACTGTTCTAACTGTCACAGCCCCATTATCAGCCAAAATCGATCCACCCACACAAACTGTTGATTTCGGACGTCCAGCTGTTTTCACTTGTCAGTATACCGGAAATCCAATAAAAACCATAAGCTGGCTTAAGGATGGCAAGAAAATTGGACACAGTGACGCCGTGTTGCGAATTGAATCGGTTAAGAAGGAAGACAAAGGCATGTATCAGTGTTTCGTGCGTAATGATCAAGAAAGTGCTGAAGCCAGTGCTGAATTGAAATTGGGCGGTCGTTTTGATCCACCTGTGATTCGTCAAGCCTTCCAAGAAGAAACCATGCACCCGGGACCAAGTGTATTTTTGAAGTGTATTGCTGGCGGTAATCCAACACCTGAAATTTCCTGGGAATTAGATGGAAAGAAAATTGCCAACAATGATAGATATCAAGTTGGACAGTATGTAACAGTTAATGGAGATGTTGTTTCGTATTTGAATATTACCTCGGTGCATGCTAACGATGGTGGTTTGTACAAATGTATTGCAAGCAGTAAAGTTGGAATTGCTGAGCATTCAGCTAAATTGAATGTCTATGGATTACCCTATATTCGACAAATGGAGAAAAAAGCTATTGTTGCTGGGGAGAATTTAATTGTTACATGCCCAGTTGCTGGATATCCAATTGATTCCATTGTATGGGAAAGAGGTTAGTTTGACTTAAACATTATCCTAAACAAATTTCTTCTTAATTCAGCTGAATTCAAGTCAGATAGTCTTAAGTTCTTAGTTTGATGAATTACCTCTAATTTGTAACTCCTTTAAACAAATGTGTTTATTGTAACTGGACAGTTCTTCCAGGTTTTCTAATCAAGATTTAGTCGATTTTTTAAGTTTAAATTATTTATTTATTAACAACTTAAACGTTTATTGAGAAAAGTACGTGCTGAATAAGTCTTAAACCTCATCCAGCAGATTTCGATTGTTTTTCCATCGATTGTTTTAGCAACAAATATTAAACTTTCTACTCTTTTATAGATAACCGTGCCTTACCAATCAACCGAAAACAAAAGGTTTTCCCCAATGGAACACTCATCATTGAAAATGTCGAAAGGAATTCAGATCAAGCTACTTATACATGTGTTGCTAAGAATGCCGAAGGATATTCCGCACGCGGTTCACTGGAAGTTCAAGTTATGGGTAAGCCTCATCACTTTTTTCAAATATTTACTAAAAAAAAGCTGACATCATATAAATTTTATACAAAGTTGTGTCTGTTCGTCTGCTAATAAAATATCTTGACCTTTAAAATTATTAAAAATATGATGTTAGCTAAAACATGTATGGGGAAAATATGATAGATTTTTGTCGAATTCATCGTTGGGAAATCATTCAGCTAAGTGCTTAAAAAATTCAGCGTTGGTTTTGTGTCATGATTCTAACATAAATTTCTACATATACGTATGTAGTTCCACCACAAATTGTTGCCTTTGACTTTGGTGAGGAAACAATAAACATGTATGACATGGTGTCAGCAACATGTACAGCCAACAAAGGAGACATGCCACTTGAACTCTACTGGACAACGGCTCCGTCACCAAATTCCGGCCGTAAATTATCAACCAACGATGGAATTTTAATAACAAAAACAACTCAGCGTATAACAATGTTGAGTATTGAATCGGTGCATGCTCGTCATCGAGCAAATTACACTTGTGTCGCTAGGAATGCAGCTGGTGTTGCTTTTCAAACTGCTGAATTGAGAGTTAACGGTCTCTTTTTTTTTTCTAAATTCGTTGATTTTGAAGTAGACATTAATTTTTGTTGTTGGATTATGTTATGCCCTATCTTTGATTTAATTTTATGTTTTATTCCATCACCACTATTCTGCACTGATCTTATATAGTTCAGCCACAAATAATGCCTTTTGACTTTGGAGCTGAAAGTATCAACGAGTTGGATATGGTTTCAGCTTACTGCACTGTCAACAAAGGAGATTTACCAATCGATGTTATTTGGACAAAAAATGGCGGAAAAGTATTTACCAACGATGGAGTTGTTGTTAATCGAAATAGTCAGCGAATAAGTGTTTTAAGTATTGAATCTGTTCGGGCAAGACATTCTGGCAATTATTCGTGCGTTGCAACAAATTCAGCTGGTGTAACAAGACATTCAGCAATGTTGGCAGTTAATGGTTAACTATTCTGTTTCTTTTTTCAATGTTTTCAATGTATTTTTTGTTTTTATTTTTCAAAAGAATATTGTTTGTTCTTTTTATTTCAAAACCAATCCTCTGTTTTAAATCCTCTTTCACTATAAGTGCTTCCGCAAATTCTTGCATTTGAGTTTGGAAAACCAGTCGACGCCTTAGACATGGCTACAGTTAATTGCGCCGTGACAAAGGGTGATTTGCCTGTTGATGTTTATTGGAAATTCAATGGATACCGGATGTTTGGATCGAATGATGGCACCCTTATTACGCGCTCTGGTCAACGTATTAGCGTTCTTAGTATTGAGTCGGCAAGATCACGCCATAGTGGTGTTTATACTTGCGTGGCATCAAATTCAGCTGGAAGTGTTGAGCATTCAGCTGAATTGCATGTCAATGGTATTTAAAAAATATTTGTTCGAAATTATTAATTGTTTTTGAATTTTTCGTTGAAATTATATCATTCATTTCCTTATCGTATTATTTTGCCATCCTCTGTTTTGCCCCACCTTCAGTTCCGCCATCGGTTTTGCCTTTCTCATTTGGCGATGATCCGACAAATACTGGAGAAAGTGCTGGTGTTCAATGTATGGTACTGAAAGGAGACACCCCCATTAATATTAAATGGACGCTGAATTCTAGGCCAATTGTAACCGGCGAAGAGGGAATCACAATATTGAAATTGTCAGCAAAGACAAGTGTGCTGAATATAGCTTCGGTTGAACAAGAACATCGTGGATTATTTAAATGTATTGCTGAAAATGCAGCTGGATTTGCTGAATATAGCTCGGAGTTGAAAGTCAACGGTTGCTGAATAGTTTTCCTATTTTCTTTGATGTTGTTTGAAATTTTCTTGATTTTATTTAATATGGTTTCGTATTTCGTTTTTGTGTTTGCTCCTCTTAAAGTTCCTCCGCAAATAATGCAATTCAGCTTTGGCGAAGAAGCTATGAATACCGCTGATATGGCTGGCGTTCAATGTATGATATCAAAAGGAGATACGCCAATAAAAATTCACTGGACATTAAATTCAGCACCCATAGTTTCGGGTGAAGATAGTTTTACAATATTTCGTATGAATCCGCGAACTAGTTCGCTTAATATAAATTTACTCGAAGCGAAACATCGTGGAATATATAAATGTATTGCAAATAATAAAGCAGGATTTGCTGAATCTTCAGCTGAATTACATGTTAACGGTTAGATTTCAATCACTTTTTTTTTCTTCTCGATTATTTGGTTTTTAGTAAAATTAGTTTTAAGTTTTCCTTCCATTTAACCCGAAGCTGAATAATTTAAAAATTTAATATTCATAGTTCGTCCACATATTATGGCATTTAATTTCGGCGATGAAATCTTAAATATGGGTGATGTCACTAGTATCAATTGTGTCGTTCCCAAAGGTGATTTACCTTTGGATATTTATTGGACGGTCAATTCAGCACCTATTGTATCTGGCGTCGATGGTTTTACCATAATGCAAATGAATCCTCGTACAAGTTATCTTAATATTGATTTTCTTGACGCAAAACACAGAGGAACATACAAGTGTATTGCAATAAATTTAGCAGGCATTGCTGAATATGAAGCTGAATTACAAGTTAATTGTTCGTTTTGTTAAAATTGCGAAATATTTAGTCTAACTTATACCAACTGTACTCGCTTAAATTTGTTCGACGATTCTCCAAACACTGTTTCGCCATTTTCATATTTGTATGTATATTCTTTTAAAGTACCGCCACAAGTGTCACCATTTTCGTTTGGCGAGGAACCTTTGAATAACGGTGAAACTGCCAATGTTATGTGTACTGTATTAAAGGGAGATTTACCACTTGATATTCACTGGACACTTAATTCAGCTCCGATTGTAACTGGCGAAGAAGGTTTTACCATAATGAAAATGAATCCTCGAACCAGTTATCTAAATATTGATTCAGCCGAAGCAAAACATAGGGGAATTTACAGATGTATTGCTATAAATTTAGCTGGATTAGCTGAACATGCAGCTGAATTGCGCGTTAATGGTTTGTTTACCTATAGTCATAGAGAATAATATTTAATTTGTAAGCAGATATCAGGATTAGCTTCTAACCTTTCTTCTAACTTCTAACATTTTCAACGTGCGCTGTTTCGCTATTTTTGTTTACACACACTTTTACTTAAGTTCCACCACAGGTTTCTCCATTCTCATTTGGCGAGGAGCCTTTGAATCGTGGTGAAATCGCCAGTGCTATTTGTATGGTTCCAAAAGGTGACCTACCCCTTGACATTTATTGGACAATTAATTCAGCGTTGATTGTGAATGGTGAAAATGGATTCAGCGTCATTAGGATGAGTAAACGTTCGAGTGTATTAAATATTGATGCACTTGAAGCAATGCATAGAGGACTTTATAAGTGCATCGCAAACAATTCAGCGGGCCATTCTGAGCACATAGCTGAATTGCGAGTAAATGGTGTGTTAAGTTTAGATCTAAGATTGATATATAAGTGAAAAAATGCATTAAGTAATTTAATCGATTTTCCTTTTGTGACTCCTTTTCCCCGCTAATTTCTCATAAAGTTTTTGTTGTCAGTTATCAATGCACAACTACTGTATAACGAAGATTTTAAGCTTGTAATTTAATTTTTTCAAGAACTTAACATCCGCTTAATAGCTGAATACGGATTGCTCTTGAAATAAAACTTCTTCCTGCTGTTTCGTCATCATCACATAAATTAAGTCAAATTTTTTAGTTGCTCCTCAGGTTGCTCAGTTTTCATTTGGTGAAGAACCACTCAATCGTGGTGAAATTGCCAGTGTAACGTGTATGGTACCAAAAGGAGATCTACCATTAGATATTTACTGGACTTTAAACTCTGCATTAATTGTTAATGGAGAAAATGGATTTAGTTTGCTTAAAATGAATAAAAGAGCAAGTGTACTTAATGTTGAGTCCTTAGATGGTAACCATAGAGGGAACTATAAATGTATTGCGAACAATTCAGCGGGATACTCTGAATTTAGTGCTGAATTGCAAGTTAATGGTTTGTGAATAATAATAAGAAACTTTTTTTATTATTAGTATTTTTTTCCCCATGAAATGATCCTGTTTATTTTTCCCGCTCACTCATGTAATTTTGTGTTTATTTTTTGTTTCTTCAAGTCCCACCCCAAATTCAGCCATTTTCCTTTACTGATGAACCCTCAAATACTGGAGAAATGGCCGCTGTATTTTGTCTTGTTCCCAAAGGTGATCTACCGATAGAAATTCGCTGGACACTTAATTCAGCACCGATTATCTCTGGTGAACATGGATTTTCTCTATCGCGAATGAATGCACGCACAAGCTCATTAAATATTGATTCGCTAGGTGCCATACATCGAGGAGTATATAAGTGTATTGCAAAAAATGAAGCCGGAATAAATGAGTTTTCTGCTGAATTGCATGTCAATGGTTTGTGATAAATATAGCTGAATTAGAATTTTTGATTTATTAGAGTTCTCATACATTTTATTATTTGAAGTTGTTTTTGTAGTACAAAGTATATTAAGTTACTTTTTTGTTTTGTAATTTTTCTCCCCCCAAAGTTCCGCCTCAAATTCAGCCATTTAGTTTTGGTGATGATCCATTGAATACAGGAGAAGTAACTGGAGTATTTTGCATGATAACCAAAGGCGATTTACCTATTGAAATACGATGGACTCTCAATTCAGCTCCAATAATTTCTGGCGAACAACGTTTTTCTCTTTCACGAGTAAATCCTCGTACAAGTTCTTTAAGTATTGAATTTCTAGGAGCACAGCACCGCGGCATTTATAAGTGTATTGCGAAAAATATTGCCGGCGTAACTGAGTATTCAGCTGAATTGCATATCAATGGTTTGTGATTTGCTGAATAGATTATTATATCCTCTTATAATTATTATCGTTCAAATCTTCGGTTATTATGTTATTTTTTAATTTTAAAAACCTGTTTTCCAAAGCACCTCCCCAAATTCAGCCATTCTCATTTGGTGATGATCCAGCAAATACCGGCGAAGTAGCTGGGGTAACTTGCATGATTACCAAAGGTGATTTACCAATTGAAATTCACTGGACATTGAATTCAGCGCCAGTTATATCTGGTGAACATGGATTTACATTATTTCGAATGAACTCTCGGACCAGTTCGCTTAATATTGATTCATTAGATGCAAGACATCGTGGGCTTTATAAATGTATTGCTAGAAATAAGGCAGGCAGTCATGAATATTTAGCTGAATTGCAAGTTAATGGTTTGTTTTTTTAATTGGAACATTCAATTATTTCGTAGGAATTTAGTATTTTATTATTGTTTGTTGACTTAATTTATTTTCTGATTTGTTTTAGTTCCTCCCCAAGTGCTACCATTTTATTTTGGTGAAGAAACTGCTGATATTGGTGAAATTGCTAGTACAAGTTGTGTTGTACCAAAAGGAGATCTACCAATCGAAATTCGTTGGACGCTGAATTCAGCTCCCATTATCAGTGGCGAGCATGGGTTTAGTTTAGTTCGGTTAAATAAACGAACAAGTTCATTAAATATTGATTCCCTTGAAGCGTTGCATAGAGGAGTCTATAAATGTATTGCTACAAACAACGCTGGAAGTAGTGAATTTATGTCTGAATTACAAGTCAATGGTTTGTCATCTAAAATTCAAAATTAATGAATGCATTATTGTAGAAAAGTATTGTTTAATCAAAATTTCAGTAACCTAAGATTCCATGCTGTTTCGCCATTTGTTTTTTAAATTATTGTGTCTGTCCCCAAAGTTCTTCCTTTCATAAATCCTTTTGCATTTGATGGTGATGCAAATTCTGGTGATAGTGTTCAACTGATGTGTCATGTTGCTAAAGGTGATTTACCCATCAAAGTCAAGTGGTTTTTTCGTAATCAAACAATCAGTTCAGCAATGGGAGCAGTTTCGACAAAAATAGGCGATCGTACAAGTGTTTTGTCGTTGTCATCGGTATCAGCTGGAAATAGTGGAGATTATACATGTGTGGCATCTAATTCAGCTGGCCAATTTAATCATTCAGCTGAATTGAATGTTAATGGTATAAAACCATAGAAGAACATATATTGACAATTTTTTTTTTTCTTGTTTGCTTTAATTTCGATATAATTTAAATCCAAATAAATCCTATTTTACTCAGTTCCACCACAAATTATGCCAATTATTTTTGGAGAAGAACCTTCAAATTTTGGTGACAGCACTGCTGTCAATTGCATGGTATTCAAAGGTGATCTACCATTGAACATCGAATGGTCGCTAAATGACAAACCAATTACAAACGAACTTGATGGTATTCGTATAATGAAAATGTCACAAAAATTAAGTTCATTAAGCATTGATTCAATAAATGATCGTCATCGTGGGATTTTCAAGTGTATTGTTAGAAATAAAGCTGGATCAGCTGAACAATCTGCTGAATTGCTTGTTAATGGTAGAAATTTAATTAATTATTTTTATTATTTAAAAACTTAGATTAGAATTTAATTTGCTTTGTTATATTTAGTTAATTGTTACTATCCACTTTCCCTTTTACTCAGTTCCACCACAAATTTTGCCTATTATGTTTGGTGAGGAACCATCGAATTTTGGCGACAGCACTGCTGTGCAATGTATGGTATTTAAGGGTGATCTACCATTACAAATCGAATGGTCGCTGAATGATAAGCCAATTACCAACGAATTAGGAGGGATAAGAATTATGAAAATGTCACAAAAATTAAGCTCGTTGAGTATTGATTCGATAAGTGATCATCATCGTGGGATTTTTAAGTGTATTGCCAGCAATAAAGCGGGATTAACTGAACAATCCGCTGAATTACTAGTTAATGGTAGAAAGCAATATTAATTTAATATTATTTATTTTTAAGTAGGAAGTTCGTTTGTTCTTTTTAATTTCTTACGTAATTTTATTTAACATCCATCGTCAGTCCCACCCCAAATCCTTCCATTCTCATTTGGAGATGAAGCAAGCAATTCTGGTGATAGTATGGGAGTACAATGTTCGGTAACTAAAAGAGATCTTCCAATCAAAATCACATGGACTCACAACAATAAGACTTTAATTAGTGGTCACTTTGACATAATTCTGGGAAGAATATCATCGAAATCTAGCACGCTAAATATTGATTATATATCTGGAGATCATCGTGGCGAATATGCTTGCATTGCAACGAATATTGCTGGGCAAATTGTTTTTCGAGCTGAATTGACTGTCAATGGTTTCTTGCAAAAAAAACATTATTTTCTAGGAACTAATTTGTTGCTTTTTTTAATTTATTTTCCATGAAAATCCACATCCGCGACAACTACTATGTTGTAGTGCTTCCTTCCATACATCCATTCAGCTTCGATGATGAAGCAAACTCAGGAGACAGTGTTCAATTGACATGTCATGTTTCGAAAGGAGATTTGCCGCTAAAAATCCGCTGGACACATAATAATTTGACAATTTTCTCGCACATGGGTTTGATGGCGAGTAAAATTGGTGATCGTATAAGTTTGCTTACTGTGGAGTCGGTCAAGGCTGACAATAGTGGAAACTATAGTTGTATTGCTTCGAATAGTGCTGGTGAAAGTTCATATAGTGCTGAATTGTTTGTAAATGGTGCGAGAGTTAAATTTATTAAAATTTGTTGAAGGTTTTTATTTTTGATTTGAATTATTATTTCATAATTACCAATTGTCTATTTTTGTTTCGTCCAAAATAATGAAAATCCAACACATACACTCACAATTATTTAAAAATAAAACTTTATAAGAGATTTAATTGCCAATTTACAAGCTGTATTTAAATTGTTTCCTGTGAACGCAAGGAACATAACTCATATTCAGCTAAATCCAAAATACTAAATTACTATAATTATGCACATACCAAGAAGAATATTTGTATTCAGCTCGATTGTTTATAGATTTAGCTCAAAAAATATTTAAAATAGAAAACAAACATAAGTGTAAATAAATTTTTCGCTTATCAAACATATCCATGGGTTAAGCAAATGATGTAAAAAGAATACTTAAATACTTTCCTAGCTTCAAAGGTCTTCTGAAAGCGCTGAAAATCCGCACTTTAGTATTCAGTATTCGATATTCTTATATTCAGCTAACCAAATATTCCCCCTGATTAAGCAAACGATTAAAAAGGAATGCTTAAATATTCTTCTGAAAACGTAGAAAATCCCCTCACTATTCAGCTCGAAAGTAGTGAATTCAGCTCACCAAACATTTCCCCATTTGAACACATGACGAATAAAGAAAACATTAAATGTCTCTGAAAACGCTGACAACCCGACCTTTAGTATTCAGCTCGATATTCTTGTGTTTAGCTCATCAAACATTCTCAAGGCTAAACAAATGGTGAATAATGAAATCCCTTAAAGTCCCCTGAAAGCGATGAAAACCCACCATTTTGTATTCAGCTCGATAATCTTGTATTCAGCTAAAGAAAATAATTGATGAAAAATTCATTATATCTATGTTTTGTTTTTCTTTAGTTATTCCACAAATTACACCTATTCACACGGATGACATTATAAATACCGACGATTCTATTGATTTAATGTGTCAAATATCAAAAGGTGATCGACCACTTAAAATTAACTGGAGTTTTGCCGCCAGCGATAATCGAATCAACGAAACACAACCTGTGATGCGTACTCACCGTGTTAGCCCTAAATCAAGTATTCTATCAATTCCAAAAGCAACACCAGCTCACACAGGCACATATATTTGTACTGCCTCGAATTTTGCTGGTCAATCGTCACAAAGTGTAAATCTCACAGTCAATGGTATTAAAAAAAAAAAATAAAAGGAAAAACAAAAATAATTAATATAGAGATGGCATGGATTTAGTTTTTTTTTTTCTCAAAGATTTTAGCTTAATAACTTTAACTAATTTTGTAGCTTTTTCATGACTAACACTTTAAATAATTATAATAATGTCCCTAAACATCTAGTTCCACCTCGCATAACACCATTTCAATTTGGCGATGAACCAATGAATTTTGGTGAACCCGCATCAATACAATGCACCATTGCTGGCGGTGATTGGCCAATGCAAGTTAATTGGCAGCTGAATGGCTACAACTTGCCAGAACACCTTCATATTGCAACAACTAAATTCACACGTCATACATACGCTTTAGCAATTGAAGCTGTAAGTGCTGAACACGCAGGGAATTATACATGTTTAGCTGAAAATTGGGCAGGGGCAGCTAAATATACTGATACATTGATTGTTAATGGTTTGAAGCTTTGCTAAATAATATGGATTTTCGTTTTTTTTTTTTAATTTATGTTGGTTTTGTTTGTGTTTCCCTCATAATTCTTACTTATACAAAAAAAAATGTCATCATGTATGGGAGTTCTGATAAATCAGCAAAAATTAATGGTAAATTAAGAAATGTCTTAAAATTGAAAATAAACAAAAACAAAACCCAAAATCAAGGACTTTTGGAATAAATATTATCTTTATACAAATTCAGCTCAGCTGAATTCATTTATTTGGGTATAGAAACTAAATTCAGCTCAGCTGAATTGGTTTTATAGAAAGAAATATTTATTTTTGTCTTCGTTGTCTCATTTAGTTGCTCCGAAAATAGCTCCATTCGATTTTGGTGAGGAACCCTTGAACTTCGGTGAACCAGCTTCCATTCAGTGTACAATATTGGGTGGGGATCTACCAATAAATGTCAGTTGGTTGCTGAATAATGCTACCATTGATTCTTTTCACGATATCTCAATGTCAAGAATTGGAAAGAGAGTAAATGTTTTAACAATCGAGTCAGTTGCAGGACATCATTCGGGAGTATACTCCTGTCATGCACAAAATAAAGCTGGAATAACAGCTCATTCAGCAAAACTTATTGTGAATGGTTTGCAAGCAACTTTTACATACATTTTTTTTTTTTTTTGTTTTCTCTTCTCTTTTTTTATTTTATTCTGATCACCAGTCCCTCCTAAAATATCCCCATTCTCCTTTGGAGAGGCACCTCTGAATTTTGGCGAACCTGTTTCGGTGCATTGTACAATATCTGGTGGAGATTTACCAGTATCGGTAATGTGGACACTGAATAAACATCCTTTAGTTCCGGATTTAGAAATAATGACAGAAAAACGTGGAAAAAGAATAAATAATCTAATGATTGATGCGATAGAAGCCAAACATGCAGGAATTTATACATGTATTGCCAGTAATTCAGCTGGATCTGCTGATCATTCAGCGGAATTGATAGTTAATGGTTTGTTTGTAAGCTTATATCAGGAATTCTTTAAATCTATGCTATGAATGCTTCGATCCCTTCTAAAATCCATTCTTGTTTAACTGTTTCGCCATTTTTTTTTTTTTAATATTTAAAGTGCCTACTGATTGCAGATTTCATTTAATTTTTAGTTTTACCAAAATTATCTCCATTTTCATTCGGAGACGAATCTATTAATTACGGAGAATTTGTATCGGTATCATGTACAATTTCCGGTGGTGATTTACCGGCGAATGTAACATGGAAACTGAATAACAAAGATATGGAACCTTATTTAGAAGTTGTATTATCTCATCGTGGAAAAAGGGTTCACGAATTAACAATTGATGCAGTTTCAGCAAAACATGCTGGTAACTATACATGCATTGCTGAGAACAGGGCTGGAAGAGTCAATCATACTGCTGAATTAAGAGTTGATGGTTTGTTGAATTCATAAGTAGCCTTTTTTTTGTATAATTTATAATTTCCTTTTCCTATAAAGTTCCCCAAAATATATAATTTTCTTTTTGACAAATTGGTTAATTTACGAGAGTTCAGAGTGTTTGGTGGTATTTGATAATTTTTCAGCAGAATATAATAGGCGCCAATTGATTTACGTAGGAACAAATAAATTAAAGGAGTCATCTCAACAGGTCATGTGTACAGTTCTCTCTATAACGGTTATTTTATAAGCTCCCCCTAACTCCGATCTATTCGAACAAAAAATGAAGCTGGATCTGATTATCATTCAGCGGAATTAATAATTAATGGTTTGTTTGTAAGCTTATCAGGAATTCTTTAAATCTATGCTATGAATGCTTCGATCCCTTCTAAAATCCATTCTTGTTCAACTGTTTTGCAATTTTTTTTTGTAACATTGGAAGTGCCTTCTGATTAAAGTTTTCATTTAATTTTTAGTTTTGCCGAAATTATCTCCATTTTCATTTGGAGATGATTCTATTAACTATGGAGAATTAGTATCTGTGTCTTGTACAATTTCGGGTGGTGATTTACCAGCAAATGTCACCTGGAAGCTGAATAACAAGGATTTGGAACCTTATTTAGAAGTTGTATTATCTCATCGTGGTAAAAGAATTCACGAATTAACAATTGATGCAGTTTCAGCAAAGCATGCTGGCAATTACACATGCATTGCTGAAAACAGGGCTGGAAGGGTCAATCATACTGCTGAATTAAGAGTTGATGGTTTGTTTTTTTTTTTTTTTTTTTTCTTCTCAACTAGAGTTTTTGGTTGTATAATTTATAATTTCCTTCCTCAAAATATATAATTTTCTGTTCTATGAGTTGGTGATATAATGAGAGTGCAGAGTGCTTGGTGGTATTTGATAATGTTTCTGCTGAATATAATGGGCGCCAAATGATTTATGTAGGAACAAATAAATTAAAAGAGCCATTTCTGCAGTTCATTCGTACAGTTCTCTCTATAACAGTTATTTTATAAGCTCCCCTAACCTTGGTCTATTGTTTTTGTTAGAGCCTCCAAAAATAGCACATTTAAGTTTTGCTGGAAATTACACGTGAACTGGAAAAAAAAATTCAGCAGGATCTGTTGATCATTCAGCTGGTTCTGCTGATCAGTCAGCTGGTTCTGCTGATCATTCAGCAGAATTGATAGTCAATGATTTGTTATCAAAAGTTCTAAACTCCACCGTTCTTCTTCAACTGTTGCGCCATTTTTTTTTTTAACATTCAAAGCACTGATTTGAGTCTTAATTTATTTTTTTAGTTTTACCAAAAATATCTCCATTTTCATTTGGAGACGATTCTATAAATTATGGAGAATTAGTATCTGTGCAGTGTACAATAGCTGGGGGTGATTTACCAGTGAACGTCACATGGCAGCTGAATCACAAATATTTGGAACCATATTTGGAAGTTGTATTATCTCATCGTGGAAAAAGAATTCACGAGTTAACAATTGATGCAGTTTCAGCAAAGCACGCTGGTAACTATACATGCATTGCTGAGAACAGGGCTGGAAGAGTTAATCATACCGCTGAATTAAGAGTCGATGGTTTGTTAAATTCTCAAGTAGTTTTTTTGGTTGTATTTTATTATTTCCTTTCCCCTTAAAGTTCCTTAAAATAAATTTTGTTCTCTTTGACAAACTGGTGAATTTATAAGAGTGCAGAGTGCTTGGTGGTATTTTATAATTTTTTGCTGGATGGATACTTAAAAACTCCTAATTTTGATCTAGTCCGTGCTGAATTATTAACAAAAAAACATTTATGTTAGTCCCTCCAAAAATAGCGCCGTTCGGTTTTTCGGATCATGCTGTCAATTTTGAGGAATCTGTCTCGGTAAACTGTTTAATATACCTTGGGGATTTGCCAATGGAAATTGGTTGGTTATTTAACGGACAGCCAATAAATGCCTACACCGGAGTAACAATTGTTAAAGGAGGAAAGAAAATTAGTTTACTTTCTATTGATTCAGTACATGGTGGTCACGCTGGAAATTACACGTGTACTGCAAAAAACGAAGCTGATACTACTTCCTACACAGCTGAATTGGTTGTGAATGGTATTTAGAAACTATTTTTTTTCGATTTTATGTTATTTCCTTGAATTGTGCTTACTCCTGCTTAAGTGCTTACAAAATTATTTATAATGTACAAACACAAATTCATACTTTCAAAAAAAAAAAAAAAACAGACATACACAACACAACACTTGGGTCTAAAAAAAATTACTTAACAACGAGTCTATTGAATTTTATTTGTGGAAAATTTATTGATAGTTTGACGCGTACACTTTATTTATATCCAATTCAGCTCCACCAAAAATCGCCCATTTCGATTTTGGGCAAGATCCTATAAATTTCGAAGATTCTGTATCAGTCAACTGTCTTATATCGTCTGGAGATCTACCAATACAAATATTTTGGTTATTAAATGGCGAGCCAGTTGATCTCTATGCTGGAATATCTGTGATGCGAAATGGAAAACGAACAAGTGTGCTGACAATTGATTCAGTTCATGGCGGACATGCGGGAAATTATACTTGCAAAGCAAAAAATAAAGCTGATTCAACTGAATATTCAGCAGCATTAGTTGTTAATGGTTATTTTTCTTAATATTCTTAAAAAAAAAACACATCAATTAGTTTTATTTATTTAAGTTTACAATTTTTTTTTTATTTTTTTCGCTTCCCTTAAAGTTCCTCCAAAAATCGCTCATTTTTCGTTTGGTGATGAACCAGCTAATTTTGGTGAATCAACTAGTGTTCAATGTTTGGTTACGTCTGGTGATTTTCCTATCAAATTTGTTTGGTTATTAAATGGTCGCGCTCTTGATGATCAGATGGATATATCAACGGCTAAATTTGGAAAAAGAACTTACGCTCTGACAATTGATTATGTAAGAGCTAATCATGCAGGAAATTATACATGTGTTGCATCGAATTCAGCTGCGTCAGCAAATTACACAGCTGAATTAGTCGTTAAGGGTATTTTAAAGCATTTATTTTTATCATCTTTTCTTCATAAAATTTTTTTCTTTTTCAATTCCTTATTAATTATTTGAAATCATTATTTTTTTAAAGTCCCTCCTAAAATAGCTCCTTTTGGTTTTGGTGATCATGCTGTCAATTTCGAAGAATCTGTGTCGGTTAACTGTCTTATTTATCTTGGTGATCTACCAATGGATATAACCTGGCTTTTTAATGGACAACCAGTAAATTCATACACTGGAGTGTCAATTGTTAAGGGTGGAAGAAAAGCTAGTTTATTGACAATTGACTCAGTACATGGTGGTCATGCTGGGAATTATTCTTGTTTAGCGAAAAATGAAGCTGATTCCGCTAATTTCTCAGCTGAATTGATTGCTAATGGTAGAAAATCATAAATTATATATTTTTTTTTTTTGATTCAAATTTTATTTTGTTATTCCTTGGAGTCCGCTTACAAAAAATATCCAACAATAAAAAAAAAAAAAACACAAAACTAGAAATTTTCTTTATGGGTTAAGATTTTACTGAAATTCTTTAGTTAATCGGTCTTAAACGCGATGAAAAGCGCGATAAAAGCCAACCCATTCCTTTTAAAATTTAAATTCGTCTTAAATCCTTTTGCTGAATAATATAACTATATAAACTATGGAATAGTTTAAGTAATAAACTATCAGGATTTGTTGTTTACACTCAACAATTCTCCCTTTTAGTGTTGTTTCTTGATTTTTATTTTTTTCTTACTTTCAACTCAATTCAGCACCACCACACCTGACACCATTTAATTTTGGAGAATACCCCGTAAATTTTGAAGATTCTGTATCAGTAAATTGTTTAATTTCATCCGGAGATTTGCCTATTGATCTTGAATGGTTATTTAATGGTCAACCTGTTAATATTTTTGCTGGAATATCTGTAATGCGAGGTGGGAAACGGACTAGCTTACTAACTATTGATTCGGTTCATGCAGGACACGCAGGAAATTATACATGCAAAGCTAAAAATAAAGCTGCATCCAGTGAATATTCAGCTGAATTAATAGTTAATGGTTAAGATCTTTTTTATGTTAAAAGTTTTAATTTTTCTTTTATTTTTTCCTTCCTTCCTTAAGCAATTCCCTTAATAAGAGACTCCAAAATTTTGAATAAATTGACAAAATGTTTTAAGGCGAAATTTTCGATAGTTAAAAAAAAAGATTATATAATATTTTATTTCTATGCAAAAGAGGTTACAGCAGGAAATATAAATAGTTTATTTTTATACACAGTGCCACCAAATATAGTCCCATTCACCTTCGGGGATGAGCCTGCAAATTTTGAAGATTCCGTTTCTGTTACTTGTTTGATATCATCTGGCGATCAACCAATCGATATTGAATGGCTTTTTAATGATTATGCCATCAACTCATATTCGGGTGTTACTGTTGTTAAAGGAGGCAAACGCACAAGTATTCTTACAATCGACAATGTTCATGCACGTCATGTTGGAAATTATACATGCAAAGCTAAGAACTTAGCTGATTCAGCAATGCAGTCAGCTCAACTTGTTGTTAATGGTTTGACTTGTTATTTCTGTGAAATATTTTTTAATATAATTCAGTTCCTTATTTTTGTTTTGAAAACACACAGTCCTCAAATCAACCCTTATTTTAAAAGCCTTTTAGACTTAGACAATTAAACATTTCACAAAAAAGTTCCGCTGAATTGATCATAAACACTATTCAGCTCATTTTTTCGTTCATAGTAGGTTTCATATTTAAATAGTTATAAATCCGACTGAACTGGGATAATTGCCTTGTTTTTACCAAAAACTTATGAAAATTATGTAAAGAAGTAAAACATCCGCTAAATTGAATTCAAATGCAATTCAGCGGATATTTTACAATAAAAACTATTATTTTAATATTTAAACTATAAATGATAGCCACTGTTTGTACCATTCATTGATCATACCTACTTTTTACAGTTGCGCCAAAAATAACTCATTTTGATTTTGGCGATGAGACAGCTAATTTTGAAGATTCCGTTTCGGTGAACTGTCTTGTATCCAGTGGTGATCTTCCACTTGATATTGAATGGCTTTTCAATGATTATCCAATTAATTCATTTTCTGGTGTTTCTATTTCGAAAATGGGAAAACGTTTGAGTGTTCTGATGATTGATTCTGTACATGCTGAACACGTTGGGAATTATACGTGTAAAGCTAAAAATCATGCAGCATCTTTTAATTACACAGCTCATTTGATAGTTAATGGTATTAAAAAAAATAGAAGATTAAATTTTAACAAAATTTTTGTATTCTTTGAAAATATATGTAAATGTCTTTATTTGTTTCTTTCATCGATCCGATATTTTTCATTCCTTAAAAAGTTCCTGAAAAGTTGCATGATAATTGCTAACAAAAAAAAACAATGCTTTTTCGCTTAACGCTTTAACTATGATGTTCTTTTCTGGAAAATATATTCTGACGCTTTTGCTATATTATTAATAATCTCTTAGTTATAAATATTTAAATTTAAGCTTTGTGTATGTCAGTGCTTAAGTTAAGTGAGCTTTGTTTATGCCAGCGCTTACAATTTAGAACCAGTGTTTGTATTAGTTATTTAAAAAAGCCTTACATCAGGTTTTAGGAATCAGAAATTATTGATAAGAAAGAAAGCGGTTGCTGAATAAATTGTTAAAGTCATTTCTCTTCCTTGCTCTTTCATTATCCAGTGTTATGTGTATGAAAAAGCAATGCAACTTTGTAAGCAGTAATTTTTTTAAACACTCACATACTTTGAAAACGTTGTTTTAAAAAAATATTGAGGGATCTGTTATTACTTTTCATTTTATAGCTGTGTCTAACATAGCGTTTCTTTTTGTCTATTTCAATTTATTAAATAAGACTTAACTTAGAAGAATTTTGCGACTGACAAATTTTTGGAATTTTAATAAAACCGGGACAGCATTTTATAATATAAAATAGCTTGAATTCAGCTATTGAGCACATAGCTCAAAGCTGTATCTTACCGATATTGGGTTTTCAAATTGTTTCTTTTTTGTTCATAATCAATTCAGCTCCACCAAAAGTAGCTGCATTCGATTTTGGCGATGAACCAGCAAGCTTTGAAGACACCGTTTCTGTAAATTGTATCATTTCTTCGGGTGATATGCCAATCGACATTGAATGGCTGCTGAATAATGCAACAATGAGTTCATTTCATGCTGGAGTAACAATTCTGAAAAGTGGAAAGCGCGCTAGTGTATTGACTATTGATTCAGTTAATGCAGGACATGTGGGGAATTATACGTGTCGGGCACGTAATTCAGCTGGTTTTGCTTCACATACGGCTGTGTTAATTGTGAATGGTATCTTTTTTGAACTTTTAAATCTTTTATTGAAAATCATTTCCATATATTAGTATTTAGTTATATTCTTTATTAATCCCTCCAGTTCCTCCCAAAATCACACCTTTCTTCTTCGGCGATGAACCTGCAAATTTTGGTGATTCAGTCACAGTACAATGTACAATCTCCAAAGGAGATCTTCCAATTGATATTGTGTGGTTATTCAACGATTATCCGCTGAATACATTTTCTGGCATTACAACATCAAAAATAGGCAAGAAAGTCAGTGTGCTTACAATTGATTCAGTTAATGGAAATAATGCTGGCAATTATACGTGCAAGGCAAAAAATGAAGCTGAATTCAGCGAGTATACTGCTGAATTAATTGTTAATGGTTATTAATTTTTTTTCACAAGAGTTGGTTACTTAAATATTTTATGTTGTTATTGTTATGTTGTTTGATGATTCTTTTATTCACACACCACCTCCCCCGCATATCCGCAGTTCCGCCAAAAATTTCACCATTTTCATCTGGCAACCAACCAGTCCATCTTGGACAATACATAACTTATCAGTGCACAATCACTGAAGGTGATTTGCCGCTGAATATACTTTGGACATTTAATAAGCAGCCAATTATTTCATCAGATGATATGGATATTGTAATTGCAAAGCTTGGCAGACGTAGTAGTGTGCTAACAATTGAAAGTGTAACCGATCGGCATGCTGGCAATTATACTTGTCAGGGATCAAATAAAGCTGCAAAAGCTAGTTTTACAACTCAATTAAAAGTTATAGGTTATAATTCGTTTTTGTGTACACATTTTTCTATTGTTTGCTTCATTTTTTTTTTAATTTTGTTCTTTCGTCACCCATCATCCAGTTCTTCCTCGAATAATCCCATTTGCATTTGAAAAGGGGCCAGCTCAAACTGGTCAATATTTGACACTGCAATGCTCTGTTCCGGATGGTGATTTGCCTTTACTTATTCGATGGACACTCAACGATCAGCAAGTTAGTGAGAATTTAGGTATAACAACAATAAAAGCTGGACAAAGGAGTAGTTTGCTGACAATCGATTCGGTTGATGATCATCATGCGGGGAATTTTACTTGTCATGCTAAAAATCGTGCTGGCAAACAAACATTTACTACTGAATTGAGTGTTTATGGTTAGAGAAGATGTAGATTAGATAGATTGCTAGACTAATGCTTAAGTAGTTTGCTTACTAAATTTCTTGTTTTTTGTTTTCAAAAACTTTATCTTTGATGAAAGTTAAGTTTTGCGATCTAATTAAAAAAAGTGCTGAATTGGCTTGTGAGTATAAATGCATGAATGAGAGAAAAAAAAAAAACAAAGCTGTGCAGGCAAATCGCATGAAAATGCACCTTTAACATCAACACAAAAAACTGCACTTAACACTTGACACACTAAATTTCTGAAGTTTTCTCAACAACCTCGGTGATGCCAAAATTTAAACCACTAACATTTTAGTAGAATAGTAATAAATGTTTAGTGGCTCTGGGGAAAGTGCTTACAAAAAATTATGATCAGTTTTTGAAAGAAACAACAACAAAATTCTTATTTTTTTGTAAGGAATCAATAAGCGCTGAATATACTAGAACATTCCAATCAGTAAGAAATTTATATTTATTTTATTTGAAAGAGTGAAACCGTCGAAAAAGAGTAACAAAAATACGCTTACAAAAAATACAAAATACAGTGAAACCCAAATATTCTAGGGTACAGTTACACCAATTATTCTATTTACATATTCTTTTTAAGGAATCGATAATTTTTAAGATAAATAAAGTGTGAATTCAATTATTTTATTTGTCAAATTTTGTGGCCAACAATTTTCTTGTTAATTGTTTTAATTAATCTCGCAACAATTAACTCATTAATCGTTTTCCTAGTTACGCTTACAAATTTTAATTATTTTTAAGCGGAATTCAGCTTTGAAAAATGTCATAAAATTGAAGAACCAGTGAAACAACAAGTGATTCTATGTTCTCTTAAAAAATGTATTTACAAATGTTTATTATCGTTGTTCGATATTTTTAAATAGGAAAGCAATAAAAAATATAAACTTTTTCTAACTCTCCACCGAAACTCATGCCAAACAATTATTTTTTCTTACAACAATGAACATATTTATGGTATTCGTAACTGTGCTTACAAAATCTGATCACTTCCAGGGATGCATTTTTGGAAATTTTTATATCTAGTAGTACTCAGCTATGAAAATGTTCTCAGAATTGAAAATTTTATGTTTTTAAAAACAACACACACATTTATGTTATTCTTACAAATGTGCTTACAAAATTCTATTGTCGCTATTGTTATCTTCTTAACTGAATAACAAAAAAAAATAAAAAAGTTCTCCCAAATATTGCACCATTCTCTCCCGGTGCTGATACCAAACATTGATAAGTTTAAACAGTTAATTTTTTTTTTTCAACAATGAATCTATTTATTATTTTCGAAATTATGCTTAAAAATCCCTTCATTGTTTCAATCGAAGAACAATAACAATAAAATAATATAATTATTTTGTAATTCTCCTCTAAAGCTTATGTCAAATATTAATAAAGTTGCAACCCCGAACCTATTTAAGGTATTTGTAACTGTGCTTACAAAATCTAATCACTTCCAAGGACATATTTTTGGAAAACTATATGTTAAGTTGTATTCAGCTACGAAAATGTTTTCAGAATACAAAATTGGATTTGGTAAAAACAAGAAACACATTTATGTTCTCGCAACAAATGTGCTTACAAAATTCTATCATCGTTGTTGGATATTTTCTCACTAAATAACAAACAAAAATCTATAATAATTTTCTAGTTCTCCCAAAAATTGCACCATTTTCTCCCGGTGCTGATGCATTCTTCCCCGGTGACTACTTTACTCTACAATGTTCGATAATTCATGGTGATCATCCACTAATGATCTATTGGTTCTACAATGACATCCGACTAAGAGAAAGTAATTCCGAAGCAATGGGTATAACAATCGCTAAAATGGGTTCGCGCAGCAGCGTGCTTACAATTGAATCCGTTCAAGGATCACACGCTGGCAATTATACTTGTTATGGAAAAAATGCCGCTGGCATTTCAAGTTACGCAGCTCAACTGGTAGTCAATGGTAGCGTGGATATTTTATAAGATCCCCATCTTTATTTGTTTTTAATTTTAAGTTAATAAGTTTAATATATTTTGTTCCTCTATAATCCTCTATTTCCCATCCTTATTTCGTATGCATCATCTAGTTCCACCTAAACTTGCTCCCCTACCATCCAATGCCGCCGATGAGCCACTATTTGTTGGTGATTATTTTCAATTGACCTGTGCCGTGGTTCATGGTGATTTTCCATACAACATAACATGGTATTACAACGATCAACTGGCCCAAACAATAAATGGCATTCAAATCTTAATGCATGGCAAACGTAGCAGCTCGCTGAATATCGAAAGTGTTCATGGACATCATGCGGGAAACTATACATGTGTGGGGGCAAATAGGGCTGGCGAAGCTGAAGTTTCAACAACACTTTCTGTCAAGGGTTGGTTCGCATACTAAAAAAGAAAAAAAAAACAAAATTGTATTCCAAGTTGCTTTTGTTAAAATTTAGTTTATAGTAAACAAATTAAATTCCCTGATTTTTGTTTAATATGGCTGGTGCATTGGGAGCTCCCTTATACTACCAAAAAAACCTAACACATCACGACAACAACTTGTATCAAATCACTCTTTGTCTTTATTAACAAAAACAATTACGTTTGGCTTCTAACATTTTTATTTATTTTTTTTTATTTTCTGTTTTCTCTGTAAAAAAAAGAATTACCACAAATTGATCAATTCCACTTCAATGCAAATGGTGTCAATGGCGGCCAATCTGTGAGGGTAATGTGTATGGTAACATCCGGTGATTTACCAATAGATTTATACTGGCTTAAAGACAATCAACCATTGCTTCGTTCGATTTACCATAAAATCGATGAGTATACACTAATGTTATCGATTAGGCAAGCTACGATTAGTGATTCGGGGAATTATACATGCGTAGCAAAGAATTCAGCAGGGGAAAGCCGAAAGACTGCTGCCTTGAAAGTAAAGGGTGGGCTGGTTTGAAAATCATAATATTTTGTATTTATGTTAGCATAGGAAAATAAAATCTATTTAAAATTTGTCAAAGTCTTATTCAGCACACTCGAAAAATAATTTATTTTTTGAATTATCTTGTAAGCGCTATGTACACTTATTTCAGTGTCTTCTTTTCATACTAAATATGATATAATTTTTAAAAAGACTTTAAAATATTAGGTATTTTTGAATAGATTTTGTATATACATATGTACGCACTTTTTCTTAAATATTTTATTTTTGATTTTCGATTTATTTTTGTTAAAGAACTTCCCACCCTGGCTCCACTTTCACTGTCTGCTGATATAAGCTTCGAAGGTGATTACGTTCAATTGACTTGCATTGTAAGCAAAGGCGATCTACCATTGAGTTTTGAGTGGTATTTGAATGGGAAGGTAATAAAATCATCAATGGCAACACTGATGAGTGTTGGTCGTCAGACAAGTTTGCTGATAATTCAGCAGGTTGCATCAATTCATGCTGGACAATATGTGTGCACAGCAACAAATGCTGCTGGAAATGCAAGTCAAACAGCTAGTCTTGCTGTGAAGGGTATTTGATTTTCTTTCAAACCAAGTTTTTCTTCTTAAAAAATTTATAATTTCTTCGATATGCTTAGACCTTTTGCTGAATTCCTCACTTTTTTTTATATAATTTTCAAGGTAAATCTTAGTTCTTTTATGATAGTATTATAAGTTTGCTGAATAATGATGAACTATAATTCAGCGGGGATTTTTTCAATTTAAATTGTTTATTTTTATGCTGAAAAGAGGAAGCTACTCACTTATGCGGCGTTTAACATTCACAATATGCAGTGAATCATAACTTTGTACATAAATATATAATTATACAAATGTTTTATATGAATTTGTGTTTTTTTATTTTTTTTTTATAAAAATTGACAATCAATAAGAAAACCGCAATTATCTGTTATGGCATTATCATCAAATCGAAAACCTTAACCAAACTAAAGTGATTGAACAAAATTTGAGATCATTTTTTTTCTGATTCTTAAGAAATAAATGTGTGAAAATGGCGAAACAGCGGAACTCCCATACAAATAACCTTTAAAAAAAAACAAGCACTCCACACTCTCATCATCAACACCTATCATTCCACCATATACACAAAGAAACAAAAATGCACACATCTATGCACTAATTGGCAAAAAATATATAATTCACACCACCAAAACTAAAAAAAAACAGCATTTACTGCTTTGTTATTATTTAATTTGCAATTTGTGAGCATATATACAAAAATTTAACAACAACAAAAACTGTGTTTATCGAATTCACAAGGCATTGTGTCGTGCATTCAATATTTATATATTTCAAATACTTAAAAAAATATTCACAAGACAATTATATCGCAAAATATATAAAAAAAAATTAAACCAAACAGCAAAATACTCCCAACAAAAAACTGAAAAGAAAAACACAGTAATCCTACCTCACATCCTTCTCTCAGCTCTTATCCTATGTCAAAGCTTCCAACATCCTTTTCCATCCATTTGAACCTTAAATCATCCTTCACTTTCATTTATGACTTTAGTTTCGATCGAAGAATAATAATAAATTTGAGAATTGATTGAAAAGAATTTGAAATATTTTTCTATCAATTTTCACTTCGAGTGCATGCTTGTTTTCTTAATTTTGCTTCTGCTCTTTTTTAATTTTTAATCCTTTTATGTTGTCCAATTCTATTAATATTTTTTTTCACTAGCTAATTTTAAGTTGTAAATTTAGTAATATTATTTTTTTTAGCTATTAAGAAAGTCTACACAATTATTGAAGAAGTAATATAATTAAGATGACTCTAAAAGAGATTGCTTTTGATTTATGTTATCTTCATAAAATATTTGTTAATATTTGTTTATCGTTGTGCTTTTCATTAAATCCGTAAATACTGGTATTAAAATGTGTATAACTTACATGAACACTTATATTATTTGGATTTCATACAGCCAAAAAATCGTTTTTAAATTAAACGACTTGATTGTAAATCTAGGGTGATTTCCAATAAAATATGCTTTTTTTAAATTAAGTTTCTGTTAGGCGTTTTGGATGTTTCATTGAGTAACTGCTTTATTAATAACGCAAGCATTATGTAATTACAATAAACTTTAAATCCAATTCTATTCACAATAAGTCATCAACCCATAATCTATAAGGCAAGACGAAAGAGCTGGCGCTCGAACTTGCAAATTATGTTTAGGGATTATTTTTCACGAAAATAAAGATATCACACACTCTTTAGTCCTTGAGGAATTATGATCTGGTCCATAAACATGTTGCAAGGTAAAAGCAAAAGGTTTAACAAAAATAAACATTTCTGGATGGAAGGGGAATAGATGAATCTTTCTAAAAATGGGTGACCTACAGAATTTTTAGCGAATTTCACACCCCCTACATTGAAAATGTAGATCTAAAAAAAAGTTCTCGGTCAAAGAAAAATTGGCCCGATGTATTTCAACCGTGCCTCTAAAGCCTTACTTTGCTTATATAATTTTGTACGGAAATTTAGCTCTGTTCACCTTTTATTTTGTTTTTCCCTCGAATTATTGCAGTTGTTTTCAATGTTATTGTTGATTCTAATTTAATAATTATTCCTTTCAAAATCAAATTTTAAAATAGAACCCAATTTAAAAAAATCGATTTTAAAATACAGGGTCCGGCAGAAGTCATGACATGAAAGTAGAGGGCTTTTGTTTTGGCTACGATGTGAGTAGAAGAGTGGGGATGCGTGCTTTGTGTAGTTTCGACGTTGCCATTTTTAGTATACACAATGTCGTGGTCGAGAAAACAACGTGCTCTTGTTGTTTCCCGTTTTGGTGTCATTGGACCTTATTTTTTCGAAGAGATAGGCCAAACAGTGACAGTTAATTCTGACCGTTATGTGGCTATGTTGAGGTATTTTTTTTCAACCTAGACTCGCAGAATTCAAACAAGAAACGAACGAGGATGTCTTGGATGAGGTTTGGTTCCAACAGGACGGCGGCGCTACGGCCGATAGCATTAGTGCGCGAGCTCTTTCCGGTCCATGTCTTCTCCGGCAGAGGGGACATCAATTGGCCCCAAGGTCGCCGGATATGGCACCCTGCGATTTTTTTCTGTGGGTATACTTAAAGGCCGAGGTGTACAAACACCTTCCTTAGAACTTGGATGAACATAAAGAAGCAATTATTGCAAAAATTGCAGCAATTCTACAGGAAATGACAGAGCAGCTGTGCGAAATTTTCGTTTGCGTCTTGAAGCCTGTATCCCCAACGAAGATCGTCATATGCCAGAAGTGGTTTACCATACATAAACTGCATATTCTATAGAATGTATAAAATATAAAAAATATTGAGTAAGAGTAATTTTTCATGTTTTTATTGATGTTTACTTTCGTGTCATCACTTCTGCCGGACCCGTAGAATAAATCCTGAAGTTCAAGGAAAAACAAATAAAAGGGACACAATTTAGAGGGTGTGCAATTCGAAAAACTAAGCTTAGGAAATAACAGACGTCCTTAAGCGTACATTATTACGAAAAATATAGGCTTGATATTGCCGAAGACAAAAAGCATTGATTCCTGAGGTTAGAAAAAAGTTTAAGAGTGTTCCGCATAAATTTCTCAAAAAAACACAGAATCAATTATTTTATAATAATATTTTTTAAGAGAATTTTTAACAAATATAAATATCGGGTATAAGAGCTCTACAAAAGTTTTTTTAAATAAAACAAAAACGGTTTTGGATATCAATGAAATTCTTTATTTCTGTGAAAGTACGTTCGATGCCATTATGTATGAAACTCGATTGCTTTTGCATGGCCACCACGGGCACGCTTGATGAAGTCCAGACGCTGAACCCAATTTTCGACGGTTTTCAAGCATAAATCGGCCGATACTGCTGCAATTTCACGTTCGATATTCGTACGAAGTTCATCAATCGTCGCTGGCTTATTGGCAAAGACCATTGACTTGACGTAGCCCCATAGGAAATAGTCTAACGGCGTCAAATCGCACGACCGAGGCGGCCAAGCGACTGGACCATTTCGTGAGATAACACGTTCTCCAAACTTGGTTTCCAATAAATTGATTGTGACATTCGCTGTGTGGCTTGTGGCGCCGTCCTGTTGGAACCAAATATTCGGTTATTATTGAACGGTAGCGATCCCCATTCACAGTAACGTGCCGGTCTTGATCATCACGGAAGAAGTAAGGCCCAATGACGCCGTCTGCCCATAAACCACACCAAACCGTAATTTTTTCGGGATGCAATGATGACTCTTGGAGTACGTGTGGATTGCTGCCTGACCAATACCGCATATTTTGTTTATTGACGAAGCCATTCAGCCAGAAATGAGCCTCATCGCTGAAGATGATTTTTCGATGAAAATCCGAATCATTTTCAAGTTGTTGCTCAGCCCAATTCACGAACATACGACGCTTCTGGTGGTGAAGCGGCTTCAGTTCTTGCGTCAATTTAATCTTGTCAGGATGTTGGCCAAGATCTTTTTGCAAAATTCGCCACAACGACGTCACAGAGATGGCCAACGCTTGAGAACGACGTGTGAGAGACACATTTGATTCAAATTTTTCCACTATACGCTCAATTGTTGATCTGCTAGGACGATTATGACGACCATAAATTGGACGTAGCGCTCTTAACGTTGAGGCCACTGACTCTGATATCTGACTGATATCTTTCCATCATGAAATGGCAAACCTTACTGAAGAGAAATGTCAAAAGAGCGGCAAGAAGTATGGCGTCGTTTGCTGTCCCTGTTGCTCTACTTTTGTAGCGTCCCTGTTGAAAAACCCTTTAAAAACAAAAATGACAGATTTGTTCACCAATTAATTTGCGTCGTTTGATAGATATATCTTACAAGCTTCTGTTGCGTGCCCATCTGTAAACAAATTATTTTAGTTAAAGACAAATCACGTACAAAATTAAGGTATAAAATAAAAACAAATATAACGGCGCAGAATGATGCATAATTGAATTTAGAATTCGTTCGATTAGAACAATATATGGAAATATTGCGTATCAATGCTTTCAACTCTTGCCTACTTAAACAAGTATAATTTATTATTTTCGTTATTATGGTGGATATCGTGAAAGCTATCCAATGGATTTTTAAGATTTTGTCCTTAATTTAAAGTTTAAAGTTGAAGCTTTGAAGCGAGCCCATTAATTATAGATATTCTTTCCATGGCGATCGTTGTTTTTAGAAGGCGAAATAAAGTGATTCCACACAAATTAGCCTATTTCTTAAAAACCAAACGAAAATTGTGGAAGACACGATTTTTTTTTTTTTTAAATTTCTTCATAAAAATGTCAATTAAAAACAAATTAAATACGGACATTTTGCCTTATTCTTATAAAAACTCATTACTTCCGCAATTTTGCGTCAAAAATGTTTTGGGTCAAAAACTTCGCGGAATGGAATGGTCTGAGGGGTCATGGATGAAATTTGTTAACCTCGTATTATTTGAACATTCATAAGGGAAATCTATACCAATTTTGGTTCAAAATCGCGTCATTAGTTTCTGTGCTGCTGCTGTCAATCGCAATCAATCGGGCAAAAAATGCTTTCAGATGTTCAGAAGCGACAGCGAGTGAAGTGCTCACGTGAGTTTTTGAATGTCTGTATCGGGAGCAGGGCTGAAATTATGGGCTGAATTTTGACTGGAGATGAAACTTGGGTTCATCATTTTGAACCGGAGTCGAAGCAGGAGTCAATGCAGTGGCTCAGAAAAGGCGCAACACCCCCTAAGAAATTCAAGGTCTCACAATCGGCTGGAAAAATCATGGCTTCAATTTTTTGGGATTCGGAGGGGATTTTGCTAATCGACTATAAACAAAAAGGTGTCAATATTACCGGTGGATACAACGCAAACTTGCTGCATAGATAAAAAGAAGCCATCAAAGAAAAAAGGAGAGGAAAATGGAAAAAAGGTGTTCTGCTTTTGCCCGACAACGCTCCAGTTCAAAAGAGCAATGTTGCCACGACTGCCTTACAGGAATGTGGCTTCGAAATATTGAATCACCCTCCTTATAGCCCAGAACTGGACCCTTCTGATTATTACTTTTTATTCCCAAAATTAAAAAAAAGAACTTCAAGGAAAAAAATTTACCATCGATGTAGAAGTGAAGTCGGCAATATCTGCATATTTTGAAGGACTTGACGAAACATTTTTTTTCGACGGTATAAATAAACTTTTTGACCGATTTGAAAAATGTATTAGGCTTAAGGGAGAATATATTGAAAAGGAAAAATAAAACCATATTTAATTTCGCCCCCCTTTTCTACCATTCCGCGAACTTTTTGACCTCTCCTCGCAGCTTTAGCAAAAACTTTATATACTCGTAAGCAAATCACTTAAGATCGGTACACAAAATGGCTGAGTTTATAATCGTTTATCGTAAAAGGTTAAAAAGAGCTCGTAATAAATCTATAACCACTTCATTACTAATGAAGAATAAGCAACAAATATGTTCAACCCCTGTTGTTTTGACAAAAATTTCATGAATTTCAATTAAAAACCTTTTTTATTTTGCGAAATGGAAACAAATACGAACCTATTTCATTTTTTTCTAATGAAATGTTATCATAAACATTATTTGTATTTGTTTACAAGTTAAAAACGCAAAAACATATTTGTTTAAATAAGATCGATGCACGTGAAAGGAAATCGTGGTCCACCCTCGTCGTCCTAGTTCCTAGTCCCCGTTTTTGCTCCTTTATTTTTTATAAATCGAAGTGAATAAACCAAAAATATTCAGGCTTCAATTTAGTTATAAGATAAATAAATCGGGTGGCACAACGGCTCATGAAGAACCAGGGCCTAGTGACTAACAACTCGCAACCATTCCTGTGTGCGCCTGTGGACAGGAATAGAAGGGACCTACAATTTTATGCCGAATCCGAAGGGCTAGACGAGAAGCACTTATTCGTGACAAGTGATACTCTTGGAGGATTTGTCAATTCCCCGCAAGAGGTGGAAGCGATCCCAGACCTCCAGCGTGACAGTCGAACGCACTAGCCATTACGCTACGGGCTACTACTATCAATTTAGTTAGTGCCTTAAAAAATAAAAGGCAGGAAATTTTCCAAACATCAGTCTCATCATCTCCACGGTTTAATCTGAAGGATTTTTGGAAACTTTGTTATTCTCAGATTTGTCCTTACGACAACAAATCTTCAAATTAAACATTTTGTCTCTGACGATTTCACCCCAATGAAATTGATTTGAAGTGATATTTCCATTTTGAAATTGAGGCAACTTTTAAGACCCCGATTTTGCAATAATTTTTCATATTTGTTTAAGAACAAAAGTTTTCATTGTGAAATTTTACCCAAAATGAAAAAAAGCTTTAAAAACATGAAAAACTACCGCTACCTCTAATTTTCGACTCTTTTTTTCTAACAATATTAATAGTTCGGCAAATGTTAGTTAGCAGGTGTTTTATTTTAACTAATTCATAGTTTTTTTTATATATATTTATAAGTGTTGGTTGGGACATTAAGCTGAATTAAGATATAAGAAAACTGAAAGGGCATTATTTAGGGATTAAAAAAAAAATATTTTCAAAAAAACTTAACATTTAAAAAATTGACGCTCTCAACAAGGCTTGAAATTTCTTCCACAACGATAAACAAAATAATTAATATTATTTAATTTTAGAATAAAAAGTAATTTGTAAATAAAAATTGTACGAGTTAATTAGTAAGTACAACACAATTTATTTAATGAAACTAAAAACCAAATCTTCAATATTGTTGTAGAAATATCGCTGAAATGGTTTTAAAAAAATAAAAATAAACAACAACAAATTTGCGTGTAAATATGCTAACAAACATTTTCAAAATACATTTAAAAAATAAATTATATACTGCAAAAAAAAAAAAACCATTTCAAATGATATAGTCCGTGCCGTCCGCTTTAAAGAAGTTGATCTTCTATTCCGCATGCTTAATTTCTTAGAAAAAAAAAACCTCAAGTTCTTTGGCAAAAAAAGTCTAATGTACCATTTTTATCATCCAAATTCTTAAACAAAAACAACAACAACAGTACCACCAAGATGGATTTTAGAACCAACTGACAAGGCATTTGCTCAAGGATCTGATGCTAAAGTCGAATGCAAAGCTGATGGCTTCCCAAAACCATCTGTTACATGGAAACGAGCTGTTGGTAAGTAAACATTTAAATTTTACTACTCGAGTGTTTTCTTATGTTAATTTATTAAACTATTTTTCAAGGTGATACTCCCGGAGAATACAAAGATCTCAAAAAGAACGATAATATTCGCGTAGAAGAAGGCACTCTCCTCATCGATAACATTCAAAAGAACAACGAAGGCTATTATCTCTGTGAAGCCATCAACGGCATCGGATCAGGACTCTCTGCCGTGATCATGATCAGTGTTCAAGCACCACCAGAATTCACAGAAAAACTCCGCAATCAAACTGCCCGACGAGGAGAACCAGCTGTATTGCAGTGCGAAGCCAAAGGAGAGAAACCAATTGGAATTTTGTGGAACATGAATAATATGCGATTGGACCCCAAGACCGACAATAGATACACAATTCGCGAAGAAATCCTATCGACTGGAGTTATGTCAAGCCTTTCCATCAAACGTACCGAACGCTCAGACTCTGCCCTCTTCACTTGCGTCGCCACAAATGCCTTTGGAAGCGACGATGCTAGCATAAATATGATTATTCAAGAAGTTCCTGAGATGCCATATGCCTTGAAAGTTCTCGACAAATCTGGACGTTCCGTGCAATTGAGTTGGGCGCAACCCTACGATGGCAATTCTCCACTCAACCGATACATCATTGAATTCAAGCGATCACGTGCATCATGGGATGAGATCGATCGAGTTATGGTACCTGGACACACCACCGAAGCACAAGTGCAAAAGCTTAGCCCTGCCACAACATATAACATCCGAATTGTCGCCGAAAATGCCATTGGAACATCACAATCCAGCGAAGCTGTCACAATTATCACTGCCGAAGAAGCTCCATCTGGCAAGCCAGCAAATATCAAAGTCGAACCAGTTAATCAGACAACATTGCGAGTAACATGGAAGCCACCAGCACGTAACGAATGGAATGGAGAAATCTTGGGATATTACGTCGGCTATAAACTATCAAACACCAATAGCTCTTATGTTTTTGAAACTGTTAACTTTTTGACTGAAGAAGGCAAGGAACATAGTTTGGAATTGAATAATTTGAGAGTGTACACTCAGTACTCGGTTGTTATTCAGGCATTTAATAAAATCGGTGCTGGACCAATGAGCGACGAAGAGAAACAATTCACTGCCGAAGGCACACCTAGCCAACCACCAAGCGACACTGCCTGCACAACATTGACATCACAAACTATTCGCGTTTCATGGGTAAGTCCACCATTGGAATCAGCAAATGGAGTAATTAAGACATATAAGGTTGTGTATGCCCCCAGCGATTTATGGTATGGTAAGTAGATTTTTTTTTAAGTTTATTATATCGAGAGTTCGTTTAGTAGGTTGGGAAAATTAAATAAAAATGTGTAAGCACTTTGATTTTCTTGAAGATATTGCACTAATGAATAACTTGATTTTTTTAGTTAAATTTATTCAAGTTTAAGAACTTTTTTGTATGTAAAATGAAGCAAACAGTCTGCTATTTGTATGAATTTTTAATAGAACTCTCAGAAGATAAACTCCATTTTATATTCAGCTACAAGAAAATGGTCGAATTAATTGATTTAAGTTTTGTTTTGTAATTTTTAGGGTTAAAATTTTAGAACATTTTGTAAGCATGTTGTTCTTCTTGATGATATGATCAGTTCATATGGAATAACTTGACTTTGAGTTCTAGTTCCCCCAAATGTAATTACTTTTTCATGTTAAATGAACGAATACATCAGGAACTTGTATTCTGGTAATTTCCTTGTGGAACTCATAAAAGGTTTTTCTTTTTTTATTCAACTGAACCAGACTAATCTTAATTAGTGGTAAAAGTGTTATTCGCAATTTATAGCAAAAAACTATAAGACAATTTGTGAGCACGTAACTTGATTTTTTAGACTGATTCACTCAAGTTCGAGAACCTATTTAGGTTAAATAGATAAAGTATTTATTTTCAGCTAAAACAAAAATCAGATAGTGGTTAGTTTGATTTTTTTTTAATTCCTAGTGACAAAATATTTATAAGAAAAGTTGTAAGCACTTCGTTATTCTTCAGCTGTTATTTGATATATATAGATTAACTTGATTTTTAGTTAAATTACATCCAAACTTGAGGACATTTTCATGTCAAATGATACAAATATATAAAAAAAAACTTATAAGCAGTCTTATACTTTGATTATATTTTTGTGGAACTTATGCCAAAAATATTTCTTTTTATTATTCAGCCGCAAGAAAATGTTCGAATTTATTGTTAAAGTTTTATTTTGCAATTTCTAATGTCAAAATATTTGAAAATGTTGTAAGCGCGTCATTTTTCTTAAACATATTATCAGGTTATGTAGAATAACTAAATTTTCAGTTCAAATTCACCCAAATTTAATTATTTTTGCTTGTTAAAAGAAACAAATAGATGAATGCATTGTAGGCAGTATTATATTTTGATAACTTTTTTATGCAACTCATTGAAAAAATATTGCTTGCGTATTCAGCTGAAACAACATAGCACAAGTTGTTGATGTAAGTTGTATTTCGTAATTTTTAGCTTAAAAATGTAAACAAAATTGTAAGCTGTGGTTTATTTCAAAACATTGCTACAAAAAGTCGTCGTTCACATCGTCACCTTCTCAGAAAACTTTTTAATATTGTATTCAGACATCCGGTTTGGGTTTGAACAGCCTTGATATGGTCTTCAACAGCTCCAGTACGGTTCTACAAATCCCTATTTTCCGGACGAATGAGAACGTCTGAAAACTAAAAGTCTCCAAAATACACACTGATAACTATTTATTTTTTGACTGTGTTTCCTACCTTATCTTAGGCATATAAATATCATCAGCATGTAATATCAAATCTACGCGACGCTGAATACAGCAGGTCTTTAAAAAACGTAGAAAAGTTGTAAAACAGAAGTTGTAGAAGAGTTTTTCCTATGATACGAACTCTCGGTTTTATAATATACTCCTAAACATTTACTAATGGCTTTAAATTTAGACGAAACTAAACGCCATTACAAAAAAACTGCATCCTCTGACACTGTTTTACATGGCTTGAAGAAATACACTAACTATACAATGCAAGTTTTGGCCACAACTGCTGGAGGTGATGGTGTTCGAAGTGCTCCAATTCATTGTCAAACCGAACCAGATGGTAAGTTTAAATATTTAAATGAATCAATGAAAAAATTAATATTTCTTTTCTCTCCCAAAAAACAGTTCCTGAAGCCCCCACCGATGTGAAAGCCTTAGTTATGGGTCACGAAGCTATCCTCGTATCATGGCGGCCACCAGCACAACCCAACGGTGTCATTCAGCAATACACTGTCTATTCTAAAGTCGAAGGAGCCGAAGGTGAACCCAAGAGCAAGAAAATCCCACACTATCAAATGAGCCTGGAAGCCAACGAATTGGAAAAGAACAAACCATACGAATTCTGGGTTACAGCTAGCACAAATATTGGTGAAGGTCAGCCCTCAAAGAGTATTGTTGCCATGCCAAGTGATCAAGTTCCTGCTAAAATTGCATCATTCGATGACACATTCACTGCCACATTCAAGGAAGACGCCAAAATGCCATGTTTGGCTGTTGGCTCGCCTACACCTGATATTACATGGAAAATTAAAGGAATTGAATTCACACCAAATGATCATATGCGATTGTTGCCTGATGGATCTTTATTGATTAAATCAGCTACTCGTCAAGATGCTGGAGAGTATTCATGTCATGCTGAGAATTCTATTGCCAAGGACTCGATTACTCATAAATTGATTGTATTAGCTCCACCTCAATCGCCACAGGTTTCGATTACAGCAACTACTACTGATGCCTTAACTGTGAAATTGAAGCCTCATGATGGGGATTCAGCTCCACTCCATGGATATACCTTACATTATAAACCAGGTAAGTAAATATGATTGTTTTGGGGAAAATACAGTGCTGAATGTGTTTCTTCTTTTTCTGTTCAGAATTCGGCGAATGGGAAACAGCTGAAGTATCAGTCGAAGCCCAAAAGTACACAATTGAAAATCTCTTCTGCGGATCAAGATACCAAGTTTATGCCACCGGATTCAATAAGTAGGTTCTCTTTCTTATGAAAAATTTTAATTCAGCGGATTATTTTAAATTCGTCAACAGCATTGGAGCTGGAGAAGCCTCTGACATTCAAAACACACGCACAAAAGGACAAAAACCAAAGACACCCGAAAAGGCACGATTCATTGAAGTTTCATCAAATTCAGTTAGCTTACATTTTAAAGCATGGAAAGATGGTGGCTGCCCTATGTCTCATTTTGTTGTTGAAAACAAGAAACGCGACCAAACCGAATGGAATCAAATCTCAAATAATGTCAAGCCCGATAACAATTACGTTGTACTAGATCTCGAACCAGCAACATGGTATAACTTACGTATCACCGCACACAATTCAGCTGGATTTACTGTTGCTGAATATGATTTTGCTACATTAACTGTTACTGGAGGTAAGTCAATTGTTGTAAATATAAAATGAAATTTTGTATAAATTAAAATAGATTTGACAAATAAAAAAATTGCTTTTGTATATTACGTACTTTATTGAAAAGAATGGAAAAGGATTCATACTACTTATATTTTTATTTTATTTATTTTAGTTGCAAACAAAATTTGTAAGCGCTTATATTTTAATGCACAGCAACAGTTTGTCTTTTGTTAAAACTATACAAATTGCACATTTTATCATATAATACTCATGTTTGGTGCCGTTTTCATGTGAATTAAGCTTGTATAAATCTTTTTATTGTAATTTAATTTTTTGTAACTTAATTTTCATGAATGATACAGACCCGGAGAATACAAAAATTAAAGTCTGGTTTTTATCATCAATTAAAGCCCAATTTTTTAGTGCCCAGATTAAAGTTAAACTCAAGTCAACTCACCAAATTCGAAGGGTTAACTGACTTTAGCTCCGAAACTCAATTAACATGGCTCTGAAAATCTTGGCCCTAATAATGAATAAAATGGTACTTTGGTTTTAAAAAAAAATTGTTTGCATCAAAAATCTATTAAAAAAATTTCAAAACTTATAATTTTCAAAAACACCTTCCATTCGTAACCCGCTTTTATTAAGTTTAACCATTTTTTGTTAAAAAAAATCACATAATCTTTTACACAATAAATTGAACGTAAAGTTATGAATCCTTTTCCATAAGTATACAAATAACAACAATACATGTTTTTTTTTTTTTTTGAACGAAACATAGTTTGAATAAAGATTTTTGTTCCACCTCTGCTTTCAAGTAGTTCATTGCTTTTTCATGTTGAATTTGATTTTACACTTTTATCAATTCGATTATTGTTTTTTTTTTTAATTTATCAAACAATAAAAAATATTGCTTTCTTACTCAAAATGTTTTGTTCATTTTTATTTATTAAATAAAAAAATTAAACAATTTTTCTTTCTTCATAAATTTAATTTTTTTTGTATATTTTTTCCATACATGTTGTTTCGAAAATCAAAAATTTTGTAGAGAAAAAAAAATGTTGTACATAAACAAAACAGAATTGGCAAAATGTATGTTTTTTTTTACAACAGAAAAAGTAATAATTTATTTTTGAAAAAATTAAAAATATTTTAATTGCGTAAATGCAATTTGTTTTTCCCACAGAACTTTATATAAAAAAAAGTAAAAAACTGTGATAACTTTTGAAAATAAAATAGTAAAGTGTAAACGAGTGTTAAATTTTTATTTAGAATTTGTATTTGTTTTTTTTTTTGTAATTATTTTTTTTTTTTTATGATTTACCGAAAAAAATCAAGAGTATATGTAAATGCTCCATTTTTTGATTGACCCCACTTTTAAAATTATAGCTAGTAATGTAAAAGTAAAATTTTATTTTATTTATGTTTGAATTTTATTTTTTTTTTGTAAAATGCACAAAACAAAATCAAAGTACATAGAAAATGTAATGTGCCCAATTAAGTATTAGAGTCGTCGTATTTTATTTAACCCCACTGTATACAAAAAATGTGTGTGTAATTATTTGCTAGTACCATTGTGTACAGAGAGAATTATTTTTTTTTTAATAAAATTTACTTAAATCAAAAAATAATTTAAGCTCCATTTAAAAATTTATTATTCGAAAAGATGGTGTCAATAGATTGAGCATTTGAGTATAATAATTTGAAAGATACATTTTAAATTTGAAGATGATTTGATGTTTTATTAAGAGTTGTATTGTATATAAATAAAGAAAATAATCGTCACTAAATGTTCAGTTAAATAAGAAAAATAGATTATCTTTTTACTTTTAAACTGAACTTTTTATTAAATTAAAAAATTATATTAGATTTATATCGAAATTCTATTAAAATATGTAATGGTTTTGTCTTAAAAGCTTAGGCTTAATTTACATGCAGAGTGATTCGTATAAGAAAGAGAAAGAAAAGAGAGGGAGCTATATTGTTCAGGTTAGGTCAAGGCAAGACAAAAATTGCTTAGGAAGGAGGTTCTATTTCCAATAGATTAGACTAAATGGACAATTTTCTAAGAAAATGATAAAACAAAATTTAAAATCATCGTTAACACTTACAGTAACATTTTTTTTAACGCCAAAAATCAATGCTTTTACTTTTTTTTATTTGATATTATTTTATTTTATTTTTAAATCTATATCTTTTATTGAATAGTTAGTATTCAAACTCAAAATTATGAAAAAAAGATATTCAAACTGATTTACTTGAAAAATGAACTTTTAACCTTATAAATGTTTCTAAGTCAAAAAGTGAAAACAGGTTCTTATACTTTATTCCCACTGAACGAATTTTAAATTATTTTGCCGAAATCATCTTCGGAATTGCACAATTTCCCATACAATGACACAATTTCAAAATCATCTCAAATCACCTCAATTTCCATGAAATTGAGTACGAAATTGCGTTTTATACCAGTTTATACCATTTTTTGATTAAGTGAAGAAACAGAACTAACGAGGTAACAGCATCTAATTACTGTTAACTGTAAGTTTATGTTGTCAAAACAAAAGTGATTTTTGACTTTGTCTGGTTTGGTTCCTTTTAATTTAATAAATTTATTAAAAATATGTTCAAAACAAAATTTAAACCAAAAAAAAAACATCGAACTCAGCAGAAGAAGAACTTCTTTTCGAGCTCTGGGAAGAAATAGACCAGCTGCGGGCAACTAAAAAAAAACAACATGTTTACCAAGAAATTGCAGCTGCTCTGAATCACAGATGATCCTGCTGGTCAGGGGACGAAATTAAAGTTATTTTCTTGAATGAAGGCTTTAACAATATTTAAATAAGCGATTGCTTTCATTTTTGTTTTTTTTAACCGGTATGCTACGGAATTGCAAATAATTAATTTTTAAAATAATTGTTTTCAGAACAATCATGCAGAATCTGATAGATCTTTTTTTTTGACTAGCTGTCAAACGAAATTGTCTCAATTGCAAGTGTGGGCACTTTAGGTAGTTTTTAAATTGAAGTCACGAAATTGCGCAATTTAGGCCCAGTGGGAACATACTTTTAGACATTATGTTTTCAAAAAATTAAAAAAAAAAATAAGGAAACAAGATTTTTCAAAAGAAGAGGAAACATACGACTAAATGATTATTTCGGATAAGTTTTTTCCTGTTTATATGAGTAAGTTGGTTTCTTTGTTTATTTTCACTTTTTGAAAATTAAAAGTCAGAATGATCTAGTTTTAAAAGTTTGAATTAAAAAAAGAAGAGCATGAAAAATATTAAATCCCTACACATTACGTAGTTAAATTCCTAAAATTTTCAAAATAATTGGTTTAAAAAAAGTTCAATTTTTTCTTTAAATTTTTTTAGTTTTAAAATTAATTATTAAAAACAAACTATAACTTTTAATTGGTTTTTATTTTGCTAATTGCGTTAAACGTAAAATTACAAACGAATAAAATAAAGTGAAGTCATTTAAGGCGGTTAACTTTCTTAATTTATTTTACTTACACTTTAACAACATGATTTTAAAATTTAATAAAAAGAGTGAGTGTGGACCATTTTGGTGCCCTTTTTATTTTGTTATATAAAACTGAACCATTCAAGATTATCGAAAATCTTTTACGATGTTCAGTTCGTAATCAAGTAATAAAATGCTTTAAAAAAACACATAATTGAATTTTCTTTAAAGCTTTTTAACTAAGATTAAGTGATAAAGAATAAATTCTTAATCACAATGTTGTCTTTAGAATAAAGTTAGTCATGAGTCGATATCATTGTTTGTTCTCAAGATATTAAGTCGAAAACAGCTCTCAGCCATTTTTGTATTGAAAAATAAAAACTACCTGTTAATTTCGTTTTAATTTTTTTAAATTCTTCATAACTTCATTATTAGCCCAGTCAAATTAGACATTGACCCGGACAACATTTTTTACAGGTATATTTTTTAGTGGAAATGTTCAGAACAGTGTCCTTAATAAACTGTTAAAAGTCCAAAGGAATCCGCGTTGGCGTACGACCACAATCTTGAAAAAATGCAGCCATCTTGCACTCTTTGTTTGTGGCTATATCTCTGGAACTTGTTGCCCTAAAAAGACCATTCAAATGTCAAATTGACAAACTTAGATTGACAAAATCAGGAAATAATATATAAATTAGTTACAGGTATTGGATGGCTACTGTTATGAATTAAATTAATTTAACAGAGTAAATTGCAGTGCAAATTCGAAAAAATTAAGAATGTCCCATAAATATTTACTAAAAAGCTGAAATTAAGAGCACATGTTCACAACAGTACCAATAATCATATGTGTAAGTTCCCAAAAAATCCCTTTTGTGGTTAAACTGCCATTTATAAAAGAGTACCATCATTTATATTTGTCGGCTTTTGGCTATACATGGGGTATATTTTTGTCCTAGAAAGAATACGTAAAATGGACATGCTGTTGCTGTGGGGATGGGCGTTAAAGAAAAGACTGTTAATAGCGGATCCTGCTCCAGAGGATATTCTAAAAATTATAACAGGTAACTGCGAATGTTAATGCGAGCGTAGCTTTGCTTGCCTACAAACTGGCCTTAGCTGTATTTGTCCGGTCATGGTTGTTTTAATTGACCTGTAGACATCGACGAAAACGACATTGAAGATATTGTTCAATACGAAGGTAATGATTGTAATACATGTTTGCGCAAATTAATTGTTTTAAAGTTCCCTTTTATGTCTCCAGATATTGAGGAGATCAACCGAAGTCGCTGAAAAAATTTTAAAGTTCTTTTCACAATATTCCTCCTAAATATCGAATTCGAGGCTCTAATACATGTCAAAAATTCATCCACAGCAGAATTCTACTTTAGTTTATTAGGGCGCAGAGCTACTAAACGATGTTGTATTTTGTATGCGTGTAAAATCGTACTGTACTTTGGATGGTTTAACCAATAAAACATGAATTTTGTCTTCTTTAGACCAACGTTGTATTTTTCTCTCTCACCATTTTAATAATAAACATGTTCTAGCGTTCCTTTAATTTGGTTTGTCAGAATTTTTATACTTAAAAAAAACTGCGCCTAGCATTTTTTTATTTGGGATTTTTTTTTTATTGGTACCTACTGTTCTGCACATATCCACAAAATTTCAGCATTTTAATAAATATTTCTTGGACATGGGAAATTTTTTTTTCGACTTTGCATTGCACTGCAATTATTTACTCTTTTTAGTAGTTTCATTCAAAAAAGTGTGACCATAAAACACCTGTTTCTAATTTTGTGTATGCTTCGCTGATTTTGAAGTCAAAGTCTGTCCATTTTACGCTTGCATGGTCTTTCTAGAACAATTAGATAGCCAGAATAGCAAAAAGCCGACAAATTCTGATGATGGTACTTTTTATGTAAATGGTGGTCTAATCCCAACAGGAATGTTTTGGTAACTTATTACCACAAATGATTGTTGGTATGTTCTGAACATGTTCACTAAATGTCAGCTTCGTAATATATATTTTTGGGATATGGGTATTTTTTTCGAATTTGCACTGCAACTTACTCTGTTAAATTCATTTAATTCAAAACAGTAGCCATGCAATACCTGTAACTAATTTGTATTTACTTCCCTGATTTTGTCAATCTAAGCATGTCCATTTGAATGGTCTTTTTAGGGTAACAAGTTCCAAAGATATAGCCACAAACAAAGAGTGCAAGATGGCTGAATTTTTTCAAGATCGTGGTCGTACGCTAACGCGTATTGCTTGGGACTTTTCACAGTTGATTAAGGACACTGTTCTGAACATTTCCACTACAAAATATACCTGTAAAAAATTTTGTCCGGGTTAGGGCTTTTTTTTTTGTCTAATTTGACTGGGCTATATGTATATGTAGAATAAAATTGATCCGAAGTCAATAGAATTATGTGTTGTCAAGATTCTCGAAAGGAAAAACATAATACATACAAAAAGAAAAACAAAAAAAAATAAGAGTCGTGTCGTATTATAACGTTTATTTTATAATTAAACTTATTTAAAAAAGAAGAAGACCATTTAGTCTAGGAGCTATATCCCCTTCCCGTAGGCACTTGAATGTCACCTCAGTTTGAGGGTCGTTTTTTATGTTGTCGGGGGTGGGGAATCCGAAGTAATTGTTTTAAACCAATTTTGATGCATTTTTGTAATGCAATAAAAGTTATTAATGTTAGGAAAAAATGTTTCGAGTAAATGTTGTTCCTTTTTTTCTAACGAAGAAATTTGTTTTTTACTCATGTTATTATATTGAAAAATTGGAATGTGGAATAAATCTGCCCCGCCTTAAAAAAATTCATATCTTTAAAATTAGACGTTATAAATAAAAAATTAGAAAACGATTTTATTCGTTAAAATCAGGAGTATAAACTAAAAATACTTGTTTTATGCTTTATCGTTCGGAAATTTGAGTAAATTGGTCTTTTTTCAGCATGTGAATGTGAAAAAGGTTATCCTAAATCTATGTTTCTGTGTATATCTCCGAATCTAATAATTCAGTTGAGACAAAATGCAAACGAAAATGTTTGTCTAAATGTAGAGAATAATTTCTTCAATGACAATTTTCACGATAACTCTTACCGTTTACCTAAAAAACACGTTCTTCCGTCTTGCGCTGCCTCAAATGAGCGGGCGCGCTCCCTACTTAGAAACGATTGGCAATATCTTGGGCAACTATTAACCGATTTACATGAGTAAATATCAAATTTCTTCGTTAGAAAATAAGGAACATCATTTACTCGAAACATTTTGTCCTACCATTAATTACTTTTATTGCATTACAAAAAGGCATCAAAATTTCTTAAAAATAATGACTTACTAACTAACCCCGGATTCGGATTCCCCACTCCCAAAAACATACAAAAACACCGTCAAACTGAGGTGACATTCAAGTGCCTACGGGAAGGGGGTATAGCTCCCAGACTAATTGACTATCTAACCCGCTTTCGTCGATCTACTTCTCTTATATTTAAATTTGTCCTTCTTAAAGATCCATAAGGAATTAAAACAAGGATAAAGCTCAAATGTTAGAAAAGTGGGAGTTCAAGTCAGTGCGGTTTCGTGTTGTTCGGTCTCTAAGTGGGTAGGAATAACTCCTCGAGATTCCTTCTATTAATGAAAGGTCAATTTCAAAAAAGTATAAAGATACAATTAAAATATTAGAAAAATATTAAACATTTATAAAATTCCAGATTAACCGCCTTATATGTAAATAAACAAATATTTTAGCGAGTGCAATTCAGTACTCACCCCGAATGAAATTTGAAGTTATTTTTGACAGACAGTTATTACGTGACAGAAAAAGCTTTTTCAAATGTGAAATTCAAAACCAAGAAAATATTCTTCTGTATTGCTCGCTCTTTAATATTTAACGAGTAGAATTATATTTTTCGATGACATTCGCTTGCATATATTTTGCATAATTTTCAAATTGTTTGCGTATGTTGCATATGTTTAGCATATTTTTGTCATATTTGTTTTGTATATATTTTGCATATTTTCGATATGCATTACAATTTTTATATTTGAACGATCTAAAATCAAAGTTTGGTTTCAATCTGATGAAAAATATGAAAATATGCAAAATCCGAGGTCTATTTATTAGAGACATCATATGTTTTCTCTTTAGGATTCTTATACAAAGATGTCACCTATAAATATTTATTGATGAAACACTTCTCCAGACAAAATGAATACATTGCTTATCAACATAAAACGCCATTTAAATTCAGTCAAAACAAAATACCGTTTGCCACCTGAAAATATAGAGGTTATCAATAAAATAGGGTTGTTGGAATTATCTTATTAAAACAAAATAAATAGAATTTAAATCATAATACAAAGTTCAAGTACTTTAATTTGAATTTTATTTAATAAAAAAAAAATAAATAAAATCATCCTCAAATTTAGTGTTTTAATTCGGAAAATTTAATTACGATTTTTTTTTAATTATTTTATGTTTAAAACTTTTACTTAGTAAGCATCTATATTATTTCTGAACACATTAATTGTCTTGATTTTCCTTATATTAAATTGCAATTAAAAGTATAAAGAGCAAATATATTATTATTTTTTTTTTATAAAATCTAAAAATATGGGGAAATTTGACAATCAGATATACCAATTTGTTCCTGAAACAACCAAAGTTATTTTAACAAAAAAAAAAAATCGATCTAAAAATATTAATAAATAAAAAACAATTTTTAAAAACCTTAGAATTTATTTAAATTATTTAAGATTTAGTTACTTTTAATATATTAGTTTTGTTCTTTATTAATATTTACTTTTTTTTCTTAATTAAAATTTAAACAAATATAATTTTAAATACAACCCTAATTAATTAAATAAACAAATTAATTTTAAAAAGAAAGTTTTAACTTTAAGTTTTGTTGGTTAATTTTATTTTATTTAAGGTATTTTCTTAAACAATCCATTATGTTAACGCTGTTCGATTTATAGCAGTAAATCATGATATTCTGTTGTGTTTGGTGAATCATTAGTAGTTACTTTTTGCCTTGAAGTTAAAACTTACAATTTAATTTACAAAAAAAAAAAAAAAAAAAAAAACAAGAAAAACAAATTGCATTCAGTAACTAAAATTAAAATATAGTTTAACCTTCAACTTAATTTGTTTTTTTTTTACACAAAAAAAAAAATAATTAAAAATTTTAGTGCCTGGTGTTAAAAATGTTATCGTTACATCTCATTACATTTTCACTCTTGTTACTCATAGCAGTTTATCTGTTCCTTGAAATCTTTCACTTTTCTTATATTCCATTATTTTTACTATAAATGAAAATTAACAAAGTTACATACTACAAAAAAATGTTTATTATTGTTATTGTGTATTTTGTATGTTTAAAGCAAAAACAAAAAAAAAGTTTAAAAATGGTATTTTTGTTTTTTTTTGAAATAAAAGACCAGAAACAAAAAAAAATTACCTTTGGTTGTTACAGGGACAATCGCCCCCTCGCGTGAATTACCCGAATTAACCGCCGAGGATACTATTCGCATCATCTTGTCGAATTTAAATTTAATTGTACCGGTGGTAGCTGCCCTACTTGTTATAATCATTGCCATTATTGTTATTTGTATCCTACGTAGCAAAGGCAATCATCACAAAGGTATTACCAAAAAAAACTAATCAATTCGATATTTTTTTTCTTCTCTTTCTCGTTTTGTTGGTTTCTTTCTTCTTCAACTGTGTTTTATATAAATGGTTTATGTTTTATGAAAAACAAAATTTTTATTAAAAAAAAAACACACTACAACAAAATACATCAACAAATATTTAAAACAAACAAAAATTACCAATGCATCGTGGTAAAAAAAAAAACAAACAAACTATAAAATGAATGTGTGCCTGTTGTACGATATTTAAAAACAAAAACAAACTCAAATCAAAAACTCGGACATCTCTAACGGAAACGGTAATGTATTTAGGTACTGTTGCCCCATTGGACGATGGCATTGGTACGGCTAATATCCATACCAGGATCAGGATGCCAGCATGGATGCCAGAATGGTTAGATTTGAACTTTATGGTGCCATTAATTGCAACATGCATTGTTGTTGCGGTGGGTATACTAGTTGTGTGTGTAGCGCTATCAAGACGAAGAGCTGATGACATGCGTGGCGGACAAAAGGATGTTTACTGTAGGTCTAATGCATTGCAGCTTGAAAATGATTTTAATTTTTTCTTATTATTTTACATTTTATTTTTAAATATTACTTATCAATATATAATTAATTTTTTCTTATTATTTTACATTTTATTTTTAAATATTACTTATCAATATATACAACAAAAAATACTTTTTATATTACTTTATTAATTAAGAATTTTATGATTCTGTTTTTGTTGATTTTTTTTTAAATACTAAACATATTTTTTTTAAGCGATGGTGTCAATTAATTTTTTTTATTTTAAACTTCAAAAACAGGTATTTTAATTTATATGTTTTTTAATTAATTAATTTTATTATCAAAATACTACTCTTTGAGTGCTCACGTTTGAGAAATCATTCATCTTCGGAGCCTATTCAAAATTGAAGTATTTACTTCCTTGGTTATGGCGACGGCCAAAATGTACCAAGTAGGCCGACGTTGTCGAAAATTACATTTTCAGCGAATTTATAAAAAAAATCACTCCTTGCCCGTCGGCGCATCGCAAACAAATTTTAAATCGAAAATCTTTACCGATTTTACAGAAGCAAGTCAAGAATGTTGCGGAAATGTTCTTCAAAGATAAGAACTAAAGAAAAACCGTCCCAGCTTATTTTTAAAATTTATATTAAAATAATTAATTTTAATAATCTGTTAAAATTGCAGACCCCCATATTCATCGGTGTCGTTATAATTTAAATTACTATTTAAAAGATTAAAAATCAAAAAATTCCAAAAATTCAAAATGTCCAGTGCATACCCATAATATCATCCTAATAAAAATTCCCTAAACATATGGATTACTTTGTTTGCACACCCATTTTTTATAGTAGAAAATTTATTCTCACTTAAGATATTTCTGATTCAATATGAATTATATCTTTAAAACAGAATTTTCTAATATTTCCAAAGGAGCCTCTCCAACACTGAACCTATAGCTAAAAAAAGAAATGGTGTTTCTACATTACTAAGCCATAACCCTATTTATCCTTTTCCAAATCTATAAACAAAACAATTGGGTGGTAACTTCCTCTTGGTCACCTGATTGTGCCCACGCAAATTAAGGTTTTTCATTTGAAATTATTGCATTTGAACAACTAATATTTTAACAAGGATTTTACATTTTTAAGTTAATTTTCATCAGCGTCGTCGTTTGTCTATTTACTATGATCTTGAATTTTGAGCAAACTTAATTTGTTTTTGACCTCAAAATCAATTGTTCTAACAAAAAAAAAAAACGGTCCTTATCTTTTTTGTGTAGGATTTTATGACCTAAAATTTTTCCAAAGATATTTCTTTAAAAACTGATGTTATTATTTACAAAAAAAATAAAAACAGGATTTTGTACATTTCACCCTACAAAATCGAAAACCCTTGTCGAAATTAAGGGTATTTCTTAAAATGTTTAAGAGATCAGAATGGATTGTTGTTGCTTCTTATAATATTAATTTTAGGGCAATTTTTCATTTTGTGTTTGGGGCCATTTTTCACAAGTTTATTTAGAATTTAGAGTCTAATTATATACAAATTAGGGCTGGCCACGAGACGAGACTCGGCAAAACTTTTGTAAGTCTCGTCTCCGTCTTGTTAAAATCGAAAATTTTCAGTCTCGTCTCGATCTCGTGTTCGTCTCGTTTAATTTAGTCTCGTCTCGATCTCACTCTCGCCTTTTTCGCGAGAAAATTTGAGTTTGCAGTCTCATCCCGGTCTCGTCTCCGAAAAATACGATTTCCGGACAACCCGTTGATTATTGGAACGAAATATTTTTGATACGTCAAAATATAATTTGTCCCCATATATAGTTTGAATATGTGCAGGAGAAAATAAATATTTAAATGTGGGTCCAAATATACATGAAATTTGGCCTCAAACATAAAAAGAAAATTGGGCCCAAAAATGTGTATGGTTAACAACAAAAACAAAAAAAGCTTAAAATTTGTAAATTGGAGTTTTTTTTTTTTTAATTGTTTTGATCCTTTTTACATTTTAATTTTGGGGTAAAATTTCATCGTGAAAAATGGCACAAACTTTTATTCTTAAACCAAAATACTTTTAAAACAAAAACTCTGAACTCTGATAGCAGGCCGACTGGCAACATAGGCGAAAATGGAGTTTAAATCCTTGAACCCGCGAAGCGGTCCAGGCAAGGTACTTTCAAAGCTCTCCCACACCGACGTAAAACATTTTTTGTACAAATGTAATTTTTCTGTTGTTGTCGCTTCTTATATTAATTTAAGGGCAATTTTTCATTTTGAGTTTGGGGCCATTTTTCATAAGTTTTGGGCTTTGTCAGAGTTTATTTAGAATTTAGAGTCTAATTATATACAAATTAGGGCTGGCCACGAGACGAGACTCCGTCTTGTTAAAATCGAAAATTTTCAGTGTCGATCTCGTGTTGGTCTCGTATAATTAAGTCTCGACTCGATCTCACTTTCGCCTTTTTCGCGAGAAAATTTGAATTTGCAGTCTCATCCCGGTCTCGTCTCCGAAAAATTCGCTTTCCGGACAACCCGTTGATTATTGGAACGAAATATTTTTTATACGTCAAAATATAATTTGTCCCCATATAGTTTGAATATGTGCAGAAGAAAATAAATATTTAAATGTGGGTCCAAATATATGGCTACATGAAATGTGGCCCTAAACATAAAAAGAAAAATGGGCCAAAAATTTATATGGGAAACAACAAAAATAAAAAAGTTTAAAATTTGTAAATTGGGGCCATTTTTTTTTTAATTGTTTTGGAGCCTTTTTTCATTTTTAATTTTGGGGTAAAATTTCATCATGAAAAATGGCCCAAATTTTTATTCTTAAACCAAAATACTTTTAAAACAAAAACTCTGAACTCTGATGGCAGACCGACTGACAACATATACGCCAGCCAGACGACTGAGCATACCCTAAGCGGAGCGATGGAGTCGCGTGAGCGGGACAGGGGACCAAAAAAGGGAGTTAAAATCCTGGAACCCGCGAAGCGGTCCAGGCAAGGTACTTTTGAAGCTCTCCCACACCGACGTAAAACATTTTTTGTACGAATGTAATTTTTCTGTTGTTGTTGCTTCTTATATTAATTTTGGGGCAATTTTTCATCTTGTGTTTGGGGCCATTTTTCATAAGTTTGAGACCATTTTTCAATTTTGAAAATGGGGTAATTTTTCATTTTGAAAAAGAGCCCCAAATTTCATTTTTCGTTTGGGGCCATTTTTAATGGGGGTCAAATTTCTTGTAGCTCAAATATACAGTCTCGTACTCGGTCCCGTCTCGGATGCTTAAGGGCAGTCTCGTCTGGTCTTAAGACTTTTCTCGTCTCGTGGCAGCCCTAATCGAAATATTTAAACGAAACTGTTTTATTGCTGTTTGATTTTGAACCATTTTTGATGTGGTTCGTTTGGTTAAAACTATCCTTCGTTGCATAGCTTTGGCAAATTGTATACTTTTTTAGAAATTAAAGAAAACAAGACTTTTTTTTAGGACATAAAACCAGTATTAAGACAAACGAATTTTGGTAAGGAGGCTTCAAAAGATTGAGATAAAAAATCAAGTTTGGTCAAAATTCAAGATTATCTATTAATTTGTAACAAAATGAAAAATATTTTATTCAATAAAATTATTACAATTATTAACCAATGATTCGGTGCAAAAGTTGTTAAAATAAAAAAAAAAATGAACTGGTGCAATGCAAAGTTTTTTTATTTCAAAGAATAGCTATTACTCTCTAAAACAGTTCTATGTGAATAAATTATCAAATTTTGATCGAACATGCCCATGATCCATGATCAGCTTGAACTATTGAAAATGTGATACCCTGTGATACACATGTATGTACGTATGTAGGTTCTGCTTGAGAAGCGTTATGAAGACAGTAAAGCTTGTATGTTAGCTGTTTTATATTTGAAATTAATTTGTTGAAAATATGTATTGCTAAATATGTTTCAACTTTTTCTTAAATTATTATTTGTCTTAGCATGGATGTACAAGTACATGTACAATCACATAACATCTAGCTAAGATTTATACAAATGAGTTATTACCTTAAAAATTGCAATTCATTTTTTTTTCTTTTTTACATATTCTTTTTAATTTTTGTTCATAATATTTATTTCTAATAATTAAAGCGGGTAAGAATATTTGTCTTTATACAATTTAAGTTCATGTAACAAACATTTATAATTTCACTAAAATGACATCATCGCTTATTCAATTTAATTAAATTGATTCTTTTTTCTTAACAAATTTGGTCGTCGAGTCGGTATATACAAAAAAAAATGGTATACCCAACAAAAATATTACAAAAATGAAACAAATAAGTATAAAATTATAAAATCTTTTTACCAAAACAGTGTTTACAATAATTGGTGTTCGTATTTAAAAATTTATATTTAGCTTCCTTTTATATAATATCTAAATTTTGCATTAAAATATTACGTTATGATAACCAGTTCATTAGATATTAAATGTTATGACGTATTATATGTAAATAAATAATAAATATACTTTTTAGTGTTTATAATAATTAGAGCATGCTTGTTAGAAATCAGTTATCTAAATATCGATTTCTTTTTTTATGAGTCTCAAGTTCTAACACAGACATAACGAAACACACACTACAACATTAAATATGAAATTTCTTTTTCATAATTTTGGTTGGTTAGTTTTTGAATTTATTTTGTTTTCGTCTTTGTGTAAGTTATTTTGTTAATACTAAATGCTTCCTTGTTAAAAGCATAACAAAATACAAAAATTGTTAAAATGAAGCAATCGCAATGTAAGTACATACTTTTAATATTAGAAAAATATTTATATATATATATTTTTGGCAAGAATACCTTTACAAACAAAAATGATATCAAAATTTCGATAAGAATGTAAATTGATTTGATTAAAAAAAAAATCTAAAGAGAAAAACAATTAAACAAAAATTTTAAAAAATTGTTGTCTTGTCATTTATTATAATTAATTGATAAGTGCATCTTCAAAAAATTATTTTCTTATGAAAAGCAAATGGATGTTTTTGATTTTATATTAGTTATCTTGATAGCCTAATATTTGAAGAAATGCAGTCAGTCAAAAACAAAACAAACAAATTACCCTAAGATTTCTAAATAAGTCACAAAATGTTAGAGATTTCCATTAGTTTTTATTTATTTTGAAACTTTTAATCCCCTATGCATATCAAAACTCGAACATTTTCAAAACATTGCACGTCCTAGCTAAAAGCGATGTTTAGATAACATTCTTTATATTTAGTTGCAATATTTCACCTAATGTTATGTTATGTTATTTCACCTAAGTGCTTCTCGTCTAGCCGTTCGGATTCGGCATAAAATTGTAAGTCCCTTCCATTCCTGTCGAAAGGCGCACACAGGAATGGTTGCGAGTTGTTAGTCACTAGGCCCTGGTTCTTTATGAGCCGTTGTGCCACCCGATTTATTTTTTTTTTTATCCAACTTGTTCCGCTATTATGTAAATGCCTTAAGATACATACATAATATAGGGTTTCTCACAGTCATCGGCTTTTTTTTACTAAAAAAACTCGTTTTAAGCCTAATTTTGTTTTATTATTATGAAAGCCCAATTTGTGTTCTAAAAATAACTAACATTTTTTTTGTTATAAAAAAAAACACATTAAAAACTATTAAAAAAAATAATATTAAAAAAGGATTTTGAAGAACATTTGAACAAAAACGATTTTTAACGATTTTACTAATATTTTCTCATCTGTCAAAGTCAAAAAAATGGCCTTAAATGCAAAAAAAATTGTTTGATAATAAATTGAGGGAAAGACGCTATCCGCATAGAATAAAGTTGTAGGTCAGGTGAAAACTACTCTTGTGAAAATATAGCAAATATTAAGAATCCCTTGCATCTTGGCAAATTTGACAGTTAAAAAAACGTGACCAAATATGATAAAACTGTTATGAGTCGCAGAGAAAGCGAAAACGATAAAATTAGCTCTTCAGTTTTTCGACTTAAAATTACCTCAGAAACCCATGGTATTCGTCTGAATCGTTGACTGTGGGATAAGATCACGTACAAAAAGTGGATTATGTGATCACATCTAAAATAAGGATAAAACAGGCACTCTTCAAGAGTTCACTTCGCATAACGGTAAATTAGCAGTTCAACACTTGTCACCAAAAATCCATATAAACAAAAGCTATAATCCGTCGAAAATTCAAGATTCTATAAATCTATATCCAAAACTTAAAAAAATCAGATGAATAAAATCCAAGAAGCTAGTGCTCATTTACTGACACCGAAAAAATAAATGAGAAGTTACTGAACAAAAATGGTCATTTATTGAAATGAGAACTGAAAAATTGAAAAAAAAATTATAGGTGAAATATTCCCTACACCTACTCGTAGATACATATGTGATTGAAATCATGCAGATAGTGCCCAAAATTATTCAATACGATTGCAGGCCGCAAAAAAATACTACACTAGCGATCCATTTGGCTATCGTGATCACTTAGCTATTTAGTGCTGTTACACGATTTTCAAATTCAACAAATTAAAAAAAAATTAAACAAATTAAAAAATGTAACTCCCAGCTTTATGTAGGTATGTCTAGGACTTGTTTATATTTAGAGAAGAAAATAGTTTTCATCTTTAAAACTAAAATATTATTATTTAAACAAAATTTAAAAAATAGATAAACATTGCATTTAATTTGCCAAAAATATATATTTATATTTTGTATTAATTATATCTATCATATAAATGTCTCATCCCCATCAACAAATTGGCACTAAAAAATGCTTAAAAAAAACATTTTGCGATAATTAAATAATTAAACAAAATCAAAATTAACCAACCAAAATAAAATCTTTCAAACTTTCCCTTATAATTTACACAAAATCGGTTAAATAAATAAACATCAACACTTCAGTATAATTCTATATAGTTTCATGTGTGTAAACTTCTGTCCTCCTATGTTCTCTCTTCTCTATATTAATTTTCTCTTTAAAATCAAAAACTCTTTCTATTTTGTATTAATTCAAATTTATTTATTTTAGAAGATTTTTCCTTTGTTAAAAGAGGAAAATTAAACCTCTTCTAAAAACACAGCAAAGATGCTTTCATTATCGCAAAAAAAAATAAAAATATTGATGAATAAAAAAAATTCAAAAATATAATCACAGCACCATCATCAATTTACCTTTTTTACATCTAAATCTTTAAGTAAAAAATTAAACAAAAAAAAATGCACCACAGTAAAACTTATTTGCAAAAGATTTTAAGTGAATTTAAAATTATTTATATTTATATATTTCAAAATTGAATGTAAAAGTGCACCAAATTATTTAAAAAACAAAAATATTTGCACAATTTTTGTTATAAAAAAAGGATTTATCAAAAACAAAATCACAAAAATGCGGAAACAAAAACAGAAAAGTAAAAATTAATTTAAAGTAAAAAAAAAATGGTAACAAAAGCATCTTCAGCCACATTTATTGAGAACACAATATCATATATTAATTCTAGACGATGTAGTTTACAATCAGACAATGGGACCTGGAGCTACTTTGGACAAAAGGCGACCAGACTTGCGTGACGAATTGGGATATATTGCACCACCAAACAGGAAACTACCACCCGTACCCGGATCCAATTACAACACTTGCGACAGGATTAAGCGAGGTACAGTTATAAGTAAGCATCAATTAGCCAAATTTAATCAAATCTAAAGGACAATATCTACAAAAACTTTCGTTTCGTTTTATATATTTTTCTTATATAAAAAAAATTGTGTTTTTTAACACTCTTGGAGTAAAATGGAGTTTCCATTATGGAATTTCTTTTGTTAATTTTTTTTCACTATAACAACTTTAGATTATTTATATTATGTTTTTTTAAACTAGAAGTTGTATTTATTTATTATAATAGATATAAATGCACTGGGTGTATTTTATAATTTGAAAAATATTAATGTTTTTAATACTTTTTTTTTTAAATACTTTGTTAGATGTGTGTCCTTTCGATCTAAATGTGCTTGCTTTCATTGTAGTATATTACGTAATTTAATATTTTGTTTTCATAAAAGTGCTTAGGTTTCATTTATAAACTCATGTGCCTAATAAAGCGTGTTCAAATTGAATACCTTTTGGATTACTTAAAAAGTATTGTTTTTGGAAAAATTCAATATTTCGAAAACAACTGTTAGTTTTTTTTTAATTTAGCAGCAATCGGTTCCTTGATACCATTTAGCAGATTTTAAATATAAATAATATTTACAACTTAAAATAACGGTAACAGCCATACAACCATTTAAATACTCTTAAGGAAAGTCATAATTTTCTCGAAAACGAATCCAAGTATTTTGATAAACAAAAATTGTATGTGCTAATGTTAATACTATTTACACTTTAATAAGCATATTGTCTGCACTACAAAAAAAACAGTTATTTTTCATTTTCAAATTTTCCATTATTGACTAAAACGATTTGTACTAAGTAGCTCGAAATGTTTGCGTTAATGCTGTGGTCAAAGACAAAATCAGCTGGTGCCGATTTTGTACAGTTACCTGGAACTTGGAACCATAAAATATTGGTCATAATATTAATTTTCAAGCCACTTTGGTAGTGATTTGGAAAGTTTTAAAAATGTAAAGTTCTATGATAGCAAAGGGTATCAAGTACGTGTAGAAAAAACAGCGCCAATTCAAGTACAACCACAGCATTGATGCAACCTTTTCACGACGACGCGACGTACTTAATTAAGATCATGTCTCCGACCGATTTGGATCGAATTCTAGTCGAAATAAATCTCAACCTTTTGAAAGGTTCTTTAATAACTGTTATTTGTTGTCTTTTTCAATAAAGGGTACCCTTTAAACTTTAATCTCAACATACAAAAATATCGGTTAAGGTCTGAGAAAAACCTTTACTTTGTTTTTTTTTAGGTTAGGTCAACCAGTGAGATTTATATCTGAGAGAAAATAATAAATCTCATGTGCAATTTATTAATGAGAATGCCCGATAGTACGACTATAAGCACTGATACATTCGGAAATGCAGGTTATTGTGCTTTATCGAAATTGCACTGGTTGTGCTCGGCGTCCCAGTAACTCAAGTCACAGTGGTCGAAAAGGCATATTCGTCTTTGCATTTTATTTTAAGCGGTTATTAGTAAGACTTAATACCTTAAATAAGAAAAAAAGCTCATATGGATTTATTTTTGAAAAATAAACACGTTCTCGGCAAATTCCACATTTTTCTGAATTAACCATTTTTGATTTATTTTCAGCGAAAAAGGTTAAAAGTTGACCTTTGGCATTATTTTTTTTCGTAAAAATCTCAACCGTTGAGAGAGAGAGAGAAAAAATAAATCTCAACCGATAACCTAAATTTATTTTTTTTAAATAAATCTCAACCCGAAACCAAAATCCTTATGGAATGTATAGTAACTCTCTGGATGAAACCAATTGAAATAAAGGTTGACAGTTATTTCTGATCTCTGATGGATTCTAGGATTTCTTCTTGTAATAGGTGCCTACTCTCGAGTCTAGAAGATAACGTGATTCTGAATTTATAGTAAACTAGCTGACCCTAACTAAATTAACAATGTCGAAGTGTTTTAATAAAACCAAAATGATTGGCGTGTCGGCCAACCTTATGCTTTTTTACTCAAGAGCTTTATGGTACACAACATTTGTCGTTTTATTCTCAAATGCGTACAAAGCGGTAGGTTTGCCGATACGTGACCGCGCCACATACAATTGACCATGTGAGAAACATGGAAATTCAAGATTGATGCCACAAACATCCAGCGATTGTCCTTACGACTTATTGGTTGTCAGCAAAAGCCAGACGCACTGGAAATTGAAGACGCTTAAACACGAATGGCAAATCGTTCGGAATAAGCGGAATCCGTAGAATGAGAACATCCTCGCCTATGAATTTTCCCCTCAAAATCGTGGCTTGAATTAGATTTGATTTGATGCACTTCACAATCAAACGCGTTCCGTTACAAAGTTTTGGTGCATTGAGGTTGCGCAGTAAAATTATAACTGAGCCGACTTTCAATTTTATATTGTGTAGTGGGGTGGAAAGCCCGGAACATCCAAAGAATTCAAAAATTCCGTGGGATAGTTGGTGGCTTCGTTTTCATCCATCACGGAGTCCACGAATTTAAATAAATGTAACTCACCGGCGATTTGATTTTGAATGATGGAATTCAAATGAATGAACTCAGTCAATCATGGTTAGCATAATTTTGAGCGATATTCGGGAAAACATTTGTGATGAGCTCTTCCAGCGCGCGTTGTTGTAAAGTGTCGAAAATTCGGTGCAAATTCAATCAAGCCGGTGACTAAGTCCACTGGTATCACGCCATTGCCCATCGCCAATAGTTGCCTGGAAAACTCTGCAGCGAACTGGTCATTACGTCATGTTTGTTTTCAATTGCAATTTCTTCACGTTTTTCCCTAAAGGCGATGCTTTGAGGCAAGCGTTTAATTCATCTGCCGGAGTTGATCTTGGAATGAGAGGCAGAGTTTGTCGAAACTCGCCTTGCATCAAGGAAGAAAATTCCACTATTTCCGAGGATTTTCCTCCAGTGTATAACAACAAAATTTATAATGCATCAGTTTATTTCGTCCTATAGAAAATTTGCATTAAATTGCACATTTCTAAAGTTATGAAGGCAAATGCTAGAAAATAAATGGTTGAGCTTGTAGGTTGGGTTGAGACAAGAGAAATAAAACTATGTTTGGAGTCTATTTTCCCCCGTTCAGGCGGGAGAGGCCATTTTATAAAAAAGTCACTTAAAACAGCAAACAAAATGTTTGAACATGGTTCAACTTACTACAGCCTCTTATACCTTTTTGTTAAGCCAGAAATCCCTTCTTTTATATTATTTTTAATTAAAGTTCTTTCAATGAACAGTTTTTGACAAATTAAATTTTAAACAAAACATTTTTTTTCCAAAACCTTACCTAAGCAAGCACTGTTTTTGTTTCTTAAATGAATGCTCTTATCAATTTTAAGTCAAACACTGAAATTTGGATCGTTCTAGAGGCCCTTTTCTTTTCAAGAATTTTTTTTTAAAATAAACGAACCCCCTTTCTCTCTCTTGCGAGGAATTGACAAATCCTCCAAGAGTATCACTTGTCACGAATAAGTGCTTCTCGTCTAGCCGTTCGGATTCGATATAAAATTGTAGGTCCCTTCCATTCCTGTCGATAGGCGCACACAGGAATGGTTGCGAGTTGTTAGTCACTAGGCCCTGGTTCTTCATGAGCCGTTGTGCCACCCGATTTATTTTGTACCCCCTTTCTTATAAAACGTAAGACGAATCGAGCTAAATGATCATTTCAGCATCCGCTCTTCCAGCGCGCGTTGTTGTAAAGTGTCGAAAATTCGGTGCAAATTCAATCAAGCCGGTGACTAACTCCACTGGTATCACGCCATTGCCCATCGCCAATAGTTGCCTGGAAAACTCTGCAGCGAACTGGTCATTACGTCATGTTTGTTTTCAATTGCAATTTCTTCACGTTTTTCCCTAAAGGCGATGCTTTGAGGCAAGCGTTTAATTCATCTGCCGGAGTTGATCTTGGAATGAGAGGCAGAGTTTGTCGAAACTCGCCTTGCATCAAGGAAGAAAATTCCACTATTTCCGAGGATTTTCCTCCAGTGTATAACAACAAAATTTATAATGCATCAGTTTATTTCGTCCTATAGAAAATTTGCATTAAATTGCACATTTCTAAAGTTATGAAGGCAAATGCTAGAAAATAAATGGTTGAGCTTGTAGGTTGGGTTGAGACAAGAGAAATAAAACTATGTTTGGAGTCTATTTTCCCCCGTTCAGGCGGGAGAGGCCATTTTATAAAAAAGTCACTTAAAACAGCAAACAAAATGTTTGAACATGGTTCAACTTACTACAGCCTCTTATACCTTTTTGTTAAGCCAGAAATCCCTTCTTTTATATTATTTTTAATTAAAGTTCTTTCAATGAACAGTTTTTGACAAATTAAATTTTAAACAAAACATTTTTTTTCCAAAACCTTACCTAAGCAAGCACTGTTTTTGTTTCTTAAATGAATGCTCTTATCAATTTTAAGTCAAACACTGAAATTTGGATCGTTCTAGAGGCCCTTTTCTTTTCAAGAATTTTTTTTTTAAATAAACGAACCCCCTTTCTCTCTCTTGCGAGGAATTGACAAATCCTCCAAGAGTATCACTTGTCACGAATAAGTGCTTCTCGTCTAGCCGTTCGGATTCGATATAAAATTGTAGGTCCCTTCCATTCCTGTCGATAGGCGCACACAGGAATGGTTGCGAGTTGTTAGTCACTAGGCCCTGGTTCTTCATGAGCCGTTGTGCCACCCGATTTATTTTGTACCCCCTTTCTTATAAAACGTAAGACGAATCGAGCTAAATGATCATTTCAGCATCCGCTCTTCCAGCGCGCGTTGTTGTAAAGTGTCGAAAATTCGGTGCAAATTCAATCAAGCCGGTGACTAACTCCACTGGTATCACGCCATTGCCCATCGCCAATAGTTGCCTGGAAAACTCTGCAGCGAACTGGTCATTACGTCATGTTTGTTTTCAATTGCAATTTCTTCACGTTTTTCCCTAAAGGCGATGCTTTGAGGCAAGCGTTTAATTCATCTGCCGGAGTTGATCTTGGAATGAGAGGCAGAGTTTGTCGAAACTCGCCTTGCATCAAGGAAGAAAATTCCACTATTTCCGAGGATTTTCCTCCAGTGTATAACAACAAAATTTATAATGCATCAGTTTATTTCGTCCTATAGAAAATTTGCATTAAATTGCACATTTCTAAAGTTATGAAGGCAAATGCTAGAAAATAAATGGTTGAGCTTGTAGGTTGGGTTGAGACAAGAGAAATAAAACTATATTTGGAGTCTATTTTCCCCCGTTCAGGCGGGAGAGGCCATTTTATAAAAAAGTCACTTAAAACAGCAAACAAAATGTTTGAACATGGTTCAACTTACTACAGCCTCTTATACCTTTTTGTTAAGCCAGAAATCCCTTCTTTTATATTATTTTTAATTAAAGTTCTTTCAATGAACAGTTTTTGACAAATTAAATTTTAAACAAAACATTTTTTTTCCAAAACCTTACCTAAGCAAGCACTGTTTTTGTTTCTTAAATGAATGCTCTTATCAATTTTAAGTCAAACACTGAAATTTGGATCGTTCTAGAGGCCCTTTTCTTTTCAAGAATTTTTTTTTAAAATAAACGAACCCCCTTTCTCTCTCTTGCGAGGAATTGACAAATCCTCCAAGAGTATCACTTGTCACGAATAAGTGCTTCTCGTCTAGCCGTTCGGATTCGATATAAAATTGTAGGTCCCTTCCATTCCTGTCGATAGGCGCACACAGGAATGGTTGCGAGTTGTTAGTCACTAGGCCCTGGTTCTTCATGAGCCGTTGTGCCACCCGATTTATTTTGTACCCCCTTTTTTATAAAACGTTAGACGAATCGAGCTAAATGATCATTTCAGCATCCGGTTAGTGATCATCAACTTTCTTTTTTCTTGTTTTTAATAAGAAGTGAAATTCTTTATTTTAAGCTAGTCAAAAAACATCTCATTTGTGAAACGATTTACATGTTTAGGCTGATTGTTTTATAAGACCCCATCCCTGCCAAAATCCGCCAAATCTGAAAACGCGAATTTATTATTATCTCAAAAACTGTTGATCTCAAGCACTACATTTTATTCATAGTTACATACATATATTTTTCTGCACTGGTATTTTTGCCATTTTATTTATTTTACTTTTCCATATTTTTGAAATTCCCCACGAAACCTACGTAAGTATGTACATTTTTGACACTATCTTTAGACCACTAAATTTCCAATATTTTGATACATTTTTGAAGGATGCGATATCGCAATCAAAAGTGATGTCTTTAGAAAGTTGGTTGCGTATTGAACTACGTCCAAATGAGTATTTTTGAAAAGCTAGCGACATTTACTTTTAGTCCAGGAAAATTAGAAAAAAAGTTCGGAAAAATTATATACAAAAGGGGAATACCCCTTATTCAAACCCGAAAAATTATTTTGAGATAACCTAGGCATATGGCACATCTTTTTAGGGTATTTTGTAATGATCTATCTATAGTTAAAGAATGATGAAGCGGCTCAGAAACACTTTTATTGGGCTTATTTTCAAATTCAAGTGTGGCTTGGAAATCTCCTACTACCTCTTGAAAACTGGGGATGAACACCAAATAACATGGTTTTTGAACCAGTAACAACTCTACTCCAACCGGTACTAAATGTGGTTGCCGTAGTTCAGGTTTAAAGGACCATTCACATGAGAGCGACCAACGACCGACGAATGAACAAACAAATAGGAATTAAAAAATTAACAAACCTTAATATTTCACAAAATGTAGTCAAAATGGTAGAATTCGATTTAAGATTAATTTTAAAATTATAAAATTTGAATTTTTATTTGCTTAAAATATGAGAAATTTGAGAAAATACATTGGTCGTAACGAATTGCGGCTATTCGCGACGAACAAATTGTTTTCTTCAAATTCTCTTGTTTTAGCAATTGAAATGAAAATGTTATTATCTTGAAATAATCCTCAATTATATTTCTTCCATTTTGCCTAAATTTTGTAAAGAATTTAGGTTTATTAATGTTTTAAATCCCAATTGTTCATTCATTCGTCGGTCGTTGGTCGCTCTCATGTGTACAGTTTTTAAGTTGTTCAGACCCTAAAAACTGTAATGAAGAGGAGACGAACTATGATATAGACCCATAATTTGTTTTAGAAGAGCCTGCAGCTGCAGATTCAGATTTGGCAGATTTGGAAGACGATGCAGATTTATCGTGCATACTAAATTCAACAATGGAGTCGGATTTCAATGTTAAAGATGACACCCTAGGACCATCAAACTAATTAAAAAAAATTTAAAAAAAATGAAAAAATACAAAATTACAAAAAAAAAAATACAAAATTAAAAACTACAAAAATAAATCAATGTTAGGTATGTGACTGTGGATGAGGCCTACTGGGGATACCACTAAGTAAAAAAAAACCGCATCTTGTACTCAACCTCTAAGGTGATGTGAAAGTACCCACATACACATCTACATTGAAAATCACAACGCTCGCGATGTGCGATATGTTCTTGTATCCCGAATATATAGCCGCAAACATGTTCTATTTAAAGACTGATTTGCCTGGTTTGGCTCTCATAGTCATTTTCATTTGATAGGGAATGTTTCTCTATGAAGAGTGGATATATCGTCTTGATTTTTCTTTTCATTCAGCATCAAAAAATACCCTAAAACAATATGCCATATGCGTAGCGTAGGTTACCTCAAAATAATTTTTTGTCGTTTGAATAACCCCTGACCCCTCCTCAAAAACCACAAGTCTACTCTCTTCATGTCTTCGTTATCATGACAAATATTACATTTATGCATAATTTCAGTGACATTATTTTATAAACTTTTTTCAATATAAATCCACACCCCATTCTTCATTCTGCAAATTCTCAAATTCAAATTCTATCGTTAAAATGCGATTATATAAAACGATAATCGTTTTAGTTTAACGATACTCGTTTTTACTTACGACTGTCATTTGGCAGTCGTATAGCTTTCGTTATCGTTTATAAATTTATAATTTGCTGCGGTCTGCCGGTAAATTTTGTGTTTGTCTGCTGAGGTGTGCAAATTGAAATAAGAGGAAAATATAAGTTAATTATGAGTAAAAATCAATATTGTGTTGTTACTATTTATTTTATACGCCACCAAAACAATCAAAGCAATAATTGTATTTGCTAATTCCTTGTATGGAAAGCAATCCGGGTGTTGCTAAAAGTTATCTGCCTTGTAGCCAAGCCAAAGTTAAGTCCCAAATATGTTCGGCATAATTGGTAGTGGGCCGCCTGAAAAAACAGAGGGATGGAAGAATATAGGTAGATTTCATCCGATAAGAAAGTGTTGACCGGTTTCTCTTTGGTATCCACCTACTAAACAGCGAAGAGTTGCACACAATTTTAAAATATTTGATATTATGTTATGATCTTGCACTCGGAAGTTGCGAATTAATCCTTTTTATATGTATATAAATGCTTCTTTGGTTAAACGAACAAATCTGTCAAAAAAAAAAATTACAATGGAACAACATTTTCACAAAATAATAATTTTTTTTTGATTAAATATTTTAATTTTTGACAGTCATAAGTTGGCTGTGCTTCTAAAAAAATTGATTTTTTCGTTTTAGATTGGCAACATATTTGTACCACCATTCTCGTTTTACATAATCGCTCTCTGCCGTGACTATCGTTTACGTCAGTATCGTTTACATGCCGTTCGTTTCGTAATACGCAATAGGGCCCCAGATTTTTAGAAGTTTCTTGGTTTCTGATTGGGCAACTGTCATAAGAAGTTCAGTTCAGTCGACTTGTGCTTTCTGCATTGAACGGACTGCTGACGTTTTTTGTATGGACAAGAACCAAACTGCCAAAATTGGTTCGGATCGGCCGTGTATGACATACAAATTTGGACCGTGGCCAAATGGACCGGAGCCAAATGGCGCCGAGCTGTTCGGCTCGGTCGTGTATGGCCAGCTTAAAGTTACTGGACCATTTTCATTTTTTAATTTGTCTACTGTGATAAATTTAATCGCCAAAATTAGCCATTTTAATTTTTGGGTGTACTTTACTAAAATTCCGGTATTTTCATAAGCAGTGGTCTACTGAAATAGCCAGTTGCATTCCTTCCCTAAAAGAATTTAACCGTAATAATCGTACTTCCAGGAAGGCACATTAGTTTACCCTTGAGCCCAACTTAGGACGTACTGTCAAGTATAGAGATTTTTTTTTTTAGCCGAACTGCCTTACCCGGCTCTATTCCCTTCCATCTCGATATTCAAAGGGTTAAAACCAATGTGCATCGGCATCTCCTCTTTAATCCTTCCCTGTTTTCCTAACGCTCGCACTGCGTTTAATTGAACGTTTTAAGGGTATCAAAAACACCTTGAGTGCGCGTAATGCAATCAAAAAAATATTGTTATTAAAATAAAGAAGGAAAAATTCTGTCTTTCGTGTAGGAACTATATTATGGCACAACCTTAAACAATCGAAAATGGCAGTGCTTACTGCGCGCAAAGTGAAAAATTGGTTTAAAATAAAATAACAAATAAAAAAATAATAAAAAATAATAGAATAAAAATAATTTTACTTCCATTTTTTACTTTCCATTTGAAAATCTTAGTTTTTTATTTATCAATTTAAAAACAAAATAATTTTACATTAAAAAAACTAAGCACTTTTAACAAAAAAATATACTTTAGTAGATTAAAATATACTTCCTTTTTAAAAACAAACTCCCCTTTTATCTTCTTGGTTTCATTCCATATTCGCTTTATAATTTGCTTTCGTTGGATTCCCGCTTTTTATTGTTTTTTTTTATTTTTTGAAATATCAAATAATGCACAACCCTTATGTTCCCATACAAAATTATATTAATTACGTAAAATAAAAAAAAAAAAAACAATAAGTAGGCCGTGGCATGCGATCAAACCACTCTACATGGGATCCCCGTCGACCAATCTACGAAGAATTGAAGGCACCACCAGTACCAAGACATTATGGTCACAGTCATGGTAATGAAGAATGCTATTACAGACATCCAGGTAGGATTTTATTTTTGATATTATTTTTTAATTTATTTTATTTTTTATTTATATTAATTTAAGTAAAATGTAACAATATTATTTTTTTTATATAAAATGCGCTACTAACAACTCCTTTTTTAAATACTAAATACCCCGTTAGTTTGTCCCAATTAAATTTTATTTTTTGTTTGTTTGTTTGGACGGTATTATTTTTTGTTTGATTGAAAAAAAGTAGTCTATCTCTTGATCTCTCTCTCTATATATCTTTGGGACTTTGCGTGATCTTTACTAACAATTCTTAACGAAGGTAAACGAAAAAAAAAATAATTGTAGCTGCACGTTTGCTCTTTTATTTGCATACCAATAAAAAAGCTGAAAATATTTCAATTAAAAAAAAAAGAAACAGTTTTCATAACTTAAACGAAAAACTTCTTATTTAAACTGAAACATTACTAAGGTATGGAAGACGAGATCTGCCCCTATGCTACTTTCCACTTACTCGGCTTCCGTGAAGAAATGGATCCTACCAAGGCGATGAACTTCCAAACCTTCCCCCATCAAAACGGACACACCGGACCAGGACATGCCGGAACTATGGGACCACCAGGACATCCAGGACACGTACACTCTCGATCAGGCTCACAATCTATGCCACGTGCTAATCGATATGCTCGCAAGAATAGCCAAGGTGGACAGAGCTCAATCTACACACCCGCACCTGAATATGACGATCCTGCTAACTGTGCTGAAGAAGATCAATATGTGAGCCAAGTGTTTAATTTTTAGTTTGAAATATTTTACAACAAACTTTTACTTTCAGCGCCGTTATACCCGTGTGAACTCACAAGGTGGAAGTCTATACAGTGGACCCGGACCCGAATATGATGACCCAGCTAATTGCGCACCAGAAGAAGATCAATATGGCTCACAATATGGCGGCCCATACGGTACACCATATGATCACTACGGATCTCGTGGATCTGTTGGCCGTCGCAGTGTCGGTAAGTAGTACATTATGAATGTCGTTCGGCAGGTTTGAATTAAAACAACATCGACACGAAACAATGCAACCCGTGGTTCCTATTTTGCACTTTTTTTTTTCATTTGCATTATTGAAAACTTAATTATATTAAAAGGATCATCTCGTAATATGCCAGGTAATGGATCTCCTGAACCACCACCACCACCACCACGCAATCATGACATGAGCAATTCTTCCTTCAATGACTCCAAGGAGAGCAATGAGATCTCAGAAGCTGAATGTGATCGTGATCATGGACCACGGGGCAATTATGGCGGTAAGAATTCACAATTTCTTAAAAAAATAAATAACTTTAAAATAAAAAATCTCATCAAAGATAATTTATTTAATTGTGTTTCAAAAAAATGAAAAAAAAAAAAACATCATCAACCTTGTTTCTATAAAAAGTCATAATATTTCGTTTTTTTTTTTTTTGTAAATTTCAAAACAAACAAAAAAACTCACTAAATTATAGAAGACTCCAAGGAGGGTGAGTGATGTGATTGACTTTGTTTAAAAAAATTATCCTCGTTTTGAACATTTGTGTTTGTTGAGTCACTTTCAGTTAAAAAAAAATCATTGCAAAAAAAAACATAAATCAATATTCCTTTCGAAGTGTTACACTCTGTTCTTTTTAGATATGGATGTGTGCATTTTATAATTTCGTAAACAAACAACTAAAAATGATTTCACTTTAAAAACTCATATTCAATCATCATAATATTTAATTTATACTCACTCTCATTCCCATTTGAATGCAAAGTTTCTATTATAGTGCCATAATATCGTTACCCTCCTACATACATACTCGCATATTTTTTCGTTTGTGTTTGAATGTTGAAGAGTTCAAAACCAAATCACAATATTTCTTAAGGAATTTTCAGGAGAAATCATGTATAGTTTTAAACAGATAACAAACCTAAAATGATTATAAAAATTATAATAATAAATTGATGACGTGAATAATAAATGTGATGGTCGATTGGATTTTTTTAAATGTATATGTTTACTTGTTTATTTAGTGTAAATACCTCATTTACCGTAGGTCTTGTTATGGATGTAGGTAGGTTCATATAGAAGAATAAGAACATTTAATAATAGTTTACTTAAAAAGTTTAAATCTTGAGCTTGGAGCTTTTCGAACTTCTGCTTTTGAAAATGTGCGTTTCAAAAATCTAATTTCCCACAAAAAATTTAGATTTGTTTCCATGCGGTCTTTCAAAATTTTGAAATGTTGGCCATTTGTATTTAGCCTATTTTATTTATTGATTATTGTAAAACAAATTTTTTCACAGCACAATACCTATCGCGGAAATTTTACGAAATACACTAAAATAAGATAAGAAGAGACCTACAATCTTATGTCGAATCCGAACGGCTAGACGAGAACCACTTATTCATGACAATTGATACTCTTGGTGGAGGATTTGTCAATTCCTCGCAAGAGACAGTAGCCCTGAAAAGGCTATTATAAAAAATAATTTTACACTCAATTCAATGAATTTAAAAAAGTTTGTTACCTCCATATTTGTTCAGTATTCGTTCAGAAAAGCATTCACATCTACAATCTTGAATTGAATTTTGTGTAGAATCTTTTTATTAAAGTTAAAATTATAAGCTAAATTTAAAATTATAGCAAAATTAGCTCGACACTTAAACAATTTTAATCTGGCACTATGCTTAATTAACGTTTTTGTAAATTTTAGACGGTTCAAAACCATATCACTATTGTATATTAAAAAAAAGCTTAAATTTTGTTCACACCACGAACTGTCATTGATTTTTCAGTACCAATTTCTTAATAGAATTGTGTTACCGTCCCACTTAATGTGAAGCTATTATAACTAAGAAAAAAAAACAGACAACTAATTAAAAAACTATAAAAATTTCTAATATTGGTAACCAAATTGTAGATTATAGGAAGGTGAGTTGGGCCATTGACTCCTTCTCAGCATACAAGTCTGCAGGCCATGATGGAATAATTCCAATTATGCTCCAAAGCTCTAAAGATATAATTTTTCCACTTCTAGTGGATATTTTTAGGGATGTCTTAACATTACGTACCCTCTAGTTGGAGAGGGTACGTACTTTCATTCCGAAAGCTGGCACGCCCACACATACTGAACCGAAAGACTTCAGACCAATAAGTATGTCCTCCTTTCTTCTCAAGAATTAGGAGGACTAATTGAAACCTATATTCGCTTAAAACTAAATGATGACGTACTCTCTTAGGCCCAACATGCATACATGAAGAGCAAATCTGTTGAGACGGACGCATGCATAAGGCAAGGCGCATATTGAGACGCGTTCGACGCGAGTGACACGACACAGCACAGCACGAGTTTTTGAAAATATAATAAATCAATAGAACAACGCATATTGATAGAGCGACACGACATGACCTGACGCGCGTTTTCCGAAAATCGCGTGGCACAGTGATCGAAACACAGTTTTTCGTGCGAGACCGGCACGTGTTTTTTTTCTGTCTGAAAATGAAAAAATCGTTTCCTTTTTAAAAATATATTATTTTTTCCAAAGTTTTTTTCAATAGTCAATATGTCGGACGATTTTGCTATAATTAAAATGTATTTCGACACGACACACGTGAATAAATTTGCAGAGAACGGGATAATACGTTTCTATAATCGTGTCGTGCGACACTCGTCAGGTCATGTCACACGCGTCGGACTCGTCTTAATATGCGCCTAGACTAACGCATGCGTAGGGCGTGCGTAACGCATGCGTAACGCGTACGTAACTCATACGCCAACTGATGCACCAACGCATGCTATAACTTTCCAAAAATGGCTCGTAGGAGGTTGCAGTTGACGTTGGTTGTTGAATACATTGCCATTCAAATTTGAGAATTTTTTTTTTCAATCGATTTTTGAAAAAAAAAGCATGGACCCCTTGCCACAAAAAAAAAAATGTTTCCACGAAATATTCCGGAACCCATTGAAATTTACATAAATAGAAAGGTATTGTCAAATGCAATCAGAACATCCACCAAAGCAAACCCTTTTATAGGGTCTAGTTGTTGAGATATTTTCATGGAAAGTTATTTTTTTTGTCAGTTTCGAAACCTTGGTTATCTTTGTATGCCTACAGTTCCGCAAATAAGCCTCGGAAAACATTGAGATTTTTAAAACGCTTAGTAATTTTTAGGTCGGCACAATTGAAAAATCAATTAATTTCAAGGAATCTGCTTTGGTAGCGTTTCTTGACATAGAGGGGGCCTTCAACAACGTTGCTTACATTGCAATTCGACAAGCCCTAGACTCTATCAGCAACGACCCAATACTTATTAACTGGATTGACCTCCTGCTTAAATCAAGACTCGTAAAATCAGAAATGGGTATTAGTAAATTAAAAGAGAGGACGTGTAGAGATACTCCACAGGGTGGAGTCTTGTTTCCCCTACTTTGGCTTCTCGTCGTTAACCAAATTTTAATTAAATTAAGTCTAGGCGGTGTCAAGGTCGTCGCATATGTCGATGACATTGTGTTAATGGCCTCGGGGAAATTTGTTCCTACACTATGTGACCTCCTGCAAACAGCCCTTGAAAAGCTCAGTAATTGGGCCGATAGCTGCGGACTTAATGTCAAGCCACTGAAGGCAGAAATGGTTTTGTTTACAAGGAAGCGTAATATTCCACACTTAAACCCGCCCACCATTAACGAGGTTCCGCTACAGGTTTCGTGCACAGCAAAATATCTTGGCGTGGTACTTGATCGTAAACTTAACTGGAAAGAAAATATAAAGGAAAAACCCCACTCGATTTGTTTACAAAAGAGTTGGCGGCAAAAAGTGTTATAAGACTTAAACAGTGCAATAATTGGAAAAGGGGCCACTACGGTCATAGAACTATAACGAACTTCACTGACATAGCCATTCAAACGGACTATTTTACACGCACATAGATTTTAACCCAGTGGCTCTAACAGATATCAAAACAAGGGAACTCTCGAGAGAAAACCGCGTCCTAAATACAAATCATGTTTCGGTCTTTAAAGACGATTTCAAAACAATCGAGGGCGTTGGGTCAGGCATCTATTCAGATGATCCACTCCTTAACAGATCAATAAAACTTCCAAAGTTCTGTAGTATCTTCCAAGCAGAAGTACTTACAGTTCGGAAAGCAGCAAAACATCTTTCCATTTGTGAAGTAGCCAATAGGAATATTGACATCTTCATAGACAGCCAGGCGGCGATAAAAGCTATTCGATCAATCATCTCAAAGTCCAAAACGGTGGTTCGTTGCCGTAACGAGCTTAGAATACTCAGCGCAACAAAAACGTTTACTCTTCGATTGGTCCCAGGACATAGTGATATTAACGAAAACGAAATAGTGGATGAACTGGCAAAAATCGGGTCTTCTTTAGACCCGAGCCAAACCGACAACTCGGTTTTTATGCCACTGGAGCAAGAAAAGAGTAGAATCCACCAGAAGTTTCTTGTGGCCGCGGAGGCCAGATAATTATCAGTCGACACTTGTCGGTTTTAAATATGGCCAAATTTTTCGCGTAGGAAAACAGAATACATACTAAAGATAGGCAGACCTCATTTACCTATCCCTACTTGTTGGAATCCTAACGGGACACAACTCGATGGGAACCCACATGAGCAGTATGGGCATTAGCACATCTGTCTTATGTAGAGGGTGTCAAGATGAAGAGGCGGAAGAGGGCTCTTATCACTTTCTTTGTGAATGCCCCAGCTTAGCCAGAACCAGAAAAGAATCCATCGGAGAATATTTTTTTGATGAACTGGGCGACATCTCAATCTTGCCACTGAAAAATATTCAGGTAGGCCTCACATACCTAAAATTCCCTTATTCCTCTCCCCACCCCCTTCATACCTTCTTTTCCTTCTGTCGGGGAACGCAATAGATTCATTGAGATCCGAGTGAGATGGTGTGGCTTGCCGCATCATCACCCCACATAACCTTACCTAACCTAAATAAAAATAAAAAAAAAAAAATAGTTAGCTAGTTATCACGATAAAACCCTTAAAATTAGCTGTCTATAATTTTTCGTCGAATTGTATTGAATCCCAAAGCAAGCAAAATACAACTTGTTGTCCATGTAAACTCTTATTGATTCCCGCTACAATTTGGATTCAAATCCTCAATCGTGCTAAATTTGCATTAATTTTGGACTTTGTACTTTCAGCTCCAAGCTAAGCTGATAGCTCAAAACTGCAAACAAAATTAACATCATCACATTTTTATTATTTTATGTCTTTGTTGAGGTTCGAATATCAGCTCTTTTGTTTTTAGAGAAACATCCAAGCGATTCTAAGTTCTTAGTTTATTTAGTAAATTTAGTTATAGTATTTTATGAAATTCAAAACAAAAAACATAAATTACATAACATATGCATTATTTAATTCTAACAATTTCGTAAGTGTTTAATAATTTTCTCGAATTGAATTAAAACACGAGAAAAATAAAATACAAATGGAAATCTGTTAAAAATCAGTTTCCTAAAAATCCAATCGACATTACATTATATTCTTAAATTTACCAACAAATAATTCATAAACTAAATATATTACCACTGTGTTTTGCTAAACAAACTTTCCGAACTTTTTTAAATGTTTTGTTAAAGTTTCTTTTATGTTTTTATTCACATTTGTTTCTCATTTTTGTATGTTTATTCGAATTTATTTGCGTGTGTGAAATAATAACGTTTATTTTATTTTCTTCAAAATTATGTGGTAATTTGGGTTATAATATTATTTTCATTTGTGTTTTTCTCACTTCACTAAAATATATAATTTTTTTGTGTTACTTACTTAATGTTTTCCATTTTCCTAAAACATTTATTTGTGGAATGCATGGGAATTTTATAGGAAATTTTTTTCTTAGATTACAAAAATATATTGTATATTTTTATAAAATTAGAAATGACATTCATTTATTATTTTCATTTTCTCATAATATTACAAAAAAAAAAGAAAAACAAACTTTATGTGTAAAAATGCTTGTCAAGTGTTGAGTTTGTTTTTATATTTTTCTTTATGCATTTTGAACCATCTACCATGACTTGAAAATCATCGAAAAATAGGTCCTAGTAAAAACATATAGAAACAATAATTGTTGAAACCTAAAATCATCTTTATTTCCCCTTTTTTTAATTTTTGTTTTTCTAATTTTTATTTTAAACTTTTTTTTTATTTTTCTTTTATATTTTCCTCTGGGAATAATGCATTAAACTTAAAACAAAAAAAAATGCAAAAAACATATGTAATTTTAAATGAAAACAAAATGCAGCTAAACGATCCCCGCACCAAAAGGATCAACGTACAACTGAAGAAATGCGAAAATTAATCGAAAGGTAAGGAGTAACAAAAGAAAAATAGTTAGGAAAATCGTGTAGAAAAAAGCATTCATCTTTGAAAAAATTAAATTACTTTTCAAAGTTAACAATTAACTTAATTCAGTAGTCATTATTAAAAGATAGTCTTATACTTCATGAAATTTCAAATTTATTATAAAACTTAAATAAAATAATAAAAAAATACTTAAAATTATAATAAATTCATAAATTAAATTGAAAAACAGCATGTTCAAAATTATAGAGCAAACGTTGTCCCAACAAAAAACGAGTTATTCCCTAAGAACAAAAATTTGTTAGGTTTTTATAAATTTGGCAATAAACTTGACAACTTTTGCATCTTCCATACGAAATTTATTTTCATATTGTTCTAACAAATCATCATTTTTTACTAATTCGGATACAGGGTAACCATTAAACCATTTGAATTAAAGTTTAATAAGTTTCTCAAATGATATAAATATTGTAAATAAAATTTTATTTCACCTTTAAATTTTTTACTAAAACAACAACAACCTCTCTCTCTATTAACAAAATGGTATTTTCACCGCTAGCCGAAAACAGTAAGTTTTGCATGCAATTGTTTGTGCTAATATTTCAATAGACAAAATGTGATTTTTTATGCTCTTTCTATCGCCATCTTCTACAAATTAAAAATGAGCTTATTTCTTGATGTGTTTTTTTATTTATTTTTTTTTTCTGTGTGCATGGTTCTATGTATTTTTATTTCTTATAATTTTATATTTTTATTTATATTATATTTTTTTTTATTTCAATACTGCCAACAATTATCAATTTTCTTATATAGCAAAACATCAGAATTTTATAACCGATTAATTTGTTTTTTTTTTTAATGTTTAAATATATTTTTTGCTGTCATCAAAAAATTAAATAACACTATATCATCATAAGGTGTGACAACACACATCTTCTACATATATATATTTAAGTTTTCTTCCAAAAATTTTACAAAACAAATTTGTATATTAATGTGGTAAATAAAATATTGTCAATGATTTCGTTTAAAATCTGTTAAATTCATCTGAAATTTGTATTATATTTGGTTGGTAATCCTGAAGAAAATATTTTATTGGTAAACACAGTTATTTTTATATACATAAAACACATCAGCAAGCTTATAAATCTCTCATGGCAGTACAAGCAAAAGGTCTTAATTTGTGTGGGACATATAAAGATAATTTATTTAAATATTGCTTAGTATGAAAAGAAGAATTGAAAGCTAATGAAAAAAATTAATTAGTTTATTTCAAATATAATTCGATTTCACTTAGGTATTTTATTAATATTTTATATTTAAGAAATAACCATAATAGAAAGAAAAATCGTTTCCACCCCGTTGTACAAATAGAATTGACAATAAAATAGTACAATTTAAAAAAAGTCATTAATAAATTTTTGTTCGTCGTACAAAATAATCTTTTTAAAAGAATTTTAACTAGGAAGGTATTATTCATTTTTTGTTTTTATAATTTATAATTTGAATATAAAATGCATTTTTTTAGGGGATTTTTATTTTAAGATTGGATTGAGGCCATTATTTTTATTATTTATTTTTTTTTTTTTTTTTTGAGGCCAAAAAAATGAAATTTTGTTGGCACTTACACGCCAATTCACGCGTTTAAATACAAATTTTTTTCAAAAAACTTTTAACGTTTTCTCCATAACCTTTTATAATTATGACAAATCTAATTATAGAAATTATTAAGTGTTATATGGGGCTTAAGATCCAGGAAGAATTTTTAATCCTTCTAAAAAATTGTTAGTCTCATGGCTCTTTGAACAATTTTACTCACAAAATCGACCTTTTTTTTGTGTCATTCGTTTAAATACACCTTGATAAAACAACCTAGTAGGTCATAAAATCGCTAAAAATAGTATGCAAAATATCAAATAATAAACATTTAAAGACATTTTCTCATGAATTTAACAATTTTGCCAAAAGGAAGTGTTCTAACCGAAGAAAAAAATGCTCAAATTCGAGACTATCCGGACGATGGTCATAGCAGTCGCTGTGAAGGTAACAACATTGGAATAAGTATGCAGCTACCTTCGATATAGGCAAAATATTGAAAAAAACAAGAAACCGCTAGCGAATATGGCTGCAACCCCTCAAGAAAGACAACGCATACTCCGAAAAGCCTCAAATTCAACATTATCAGTTAGCAAAATCAATGCAACCGTAGTTAAAGCCACCAAAAGTGCTTTTTATCAGATTGTCCCGGGAAGCCACACATTTTAATCATCTGAAAACTAAAAAAAGATCCACCGAAATCAGGCTGGTACAGATCACATTCATGAACTGTTAAAGTTGATTTAAACTGGGTATTAATAGCATACTGCGCGTCATACCATTAAATGGCCTCCCTTCTTATGTCTACTACCCAAGATTATTTTTTCTTTTCTCATGTCATGTTAACAAAAGCTATACCCGCTAGGAACATCCAAATTGAAGTTTTTTTTTAGTAAGAACCACCTGATGCCATTATCTTTCACACCGTATTTAGTATTGATACCAAGTTTAAATCAACTTTAAAAGTTCGCGTATGAGATCTGTACCAGCCTGATTTCGGTGCATCTTTTTTAGTTTCCAGATGATTAAAATGTGTGGCTTCCCGGACAATCTGATAAAAAGCATTTTTGGTGGCTTTAACTATGGTTTCATTGATTTTGCTAACTGATAATGTTGAATTTGAGGCTTTTCGGAGTATGCGTTGTCTTTCTTGAGGGGTTGTAGCCATGTTCGCTAGCGGTTTTTTTTTTCAATATTTTCCCTATATCGAAGGTAGCTGCATACTTATTCCAATGTTGTGACCTTCACAGGGACTGCTATGACCATCGTCATGATAGTCTCGAATTTGAGCATTTTTCTCTTCGGTTAGAACACTTCCTTTTGGCAAAATTGTTAAATTCATGAAAAAATGTCTTTAAATGTTTATTATTTGATTGTTTGCATACTATTTTTAGCGATTTTATGACCTACTAGGTTGTTTTTCAAGGTGTATTTAAACGAATGACACAAAAAAAGGTCGATTTTGTGAGTAAAATTGTTCAAAGAGCCATGAGACTAACAATTTTTTTCAAAATTCGTTCTGGATCTTAAACCCCATATTACACTTAATAATTTCTATAATTAGATTTGTCATAATTATAAAAGCTTATGGACAAATCGTTAAAAGTTTTTTGAAAAAAATCTGTATTTAAACGAGTGAATTGGAGTGTACACATAAGTAATGAAAGTATAAATCCTAAAAAAAAAAAAAGAAAAATTATTAGATTTCCCATAAATTTGTATTACACACCAGCCCTATTGTGACGTTTTTTGATATGACAAACGTTTTTATCCCACAATTTACTTGTACGCATTCATTTTGTTAAGTTCATTCATTTTTGCAAAATCTGCAGAAATATTTGCAGTTACTGGCTAAATGACGCAATGGTGTAGCTGGTTGCTTTAAACAGAAACTTAAAGTTTGCTTAACTTTGTGCTAACAACATAAATTGCTTACTACAACTACAGCTTCATATTCAAGCGCTCTACATTTTGTTTACCTTTTTTTCTTTGACAGTGCTACAAGCTCTCAAAATCATCAGTTTCAGACAAAAATTATCAATCATCTTGCCTGGATCTGTCGTTCCTTTAGCCTTACGTAGCCAAAAGCTGAAGTTTTCTCTGTATAGGTACTACACCAAACATTTTTGCTAATGTTACAGCTGCAAGTTTCACTGGAAAAAAACCGAACTTTTGTCGATTTTTTGTTTGCTATCGAGATTTTATTTTTTTTTACTGTGAGGCAAACTAACTTCAAAATCTGATACAACCAAAATCCGCTTATAGTCGAATTTTTCCTTTTTTCAAAGGTGTGAAGCAGATTTATGTGATTCCCTTAAGATGAAATTCGAATTTTTAGCTCATCTAGAACGAAAAGTTGCCAAACCGCGATTTTGGTTTTATCCAGTTTTGTTGAAAACAGCTCATGCATACTTGTTTTCATAAAAACGCGCAGAAACGCACAACAAATGCTTCTTAGTTGAAGTCCGGTAAATAAAGGTTATTACCTCAAAAAAATACAGTTTTGAAACTTGGCACGCTCAGAAACTAGGAAATGTCTAGTGATGATTTAAAAAAAATTTACCAAGGATCCGACAGAAGCGCTTGCGGCAGTGAAGAGAAACATATAGTTTTTTAGTTGTTGTTTCATATTTATTTTGGAAACTGTTACTGGGATCAAAAAATAATCTTCTACAAAAATAAAGCTTATTAAATTTCCTTAAAAAAAAAGAATTCAAGCATTTTGTTCGTATCTTTCATAAATTAATAATTTATTTAATAAATTAATTTTTAGGTGACCAATTCTTTATATGTTGATTATTTTATTATAGTGAGCTTTTTTGGTCGATTATCTTCTTGATGCAAATAAAAACAAATTTATTCCATCTTTTTTCCCAGCGTTTTGTCGATTTCCACGACTTCTATATTTTGAAATAAATTTAAAATATTTAAGTTATTTGCACATTTTAAAAAAAAAAATAAATTAACATGAAAAACAATACAATTTAAATAAATAAAACACTGGAGACTTACAAACTTAAAGACAAACATAAAATTATCACAGTGTATTACTATTGCTTTTGATGGCGAGAGCATAGCTCACGATGGAATATCATCACGATGGAATACCATCGTGAGCTATGCTCTCGCCATCAAAAGCAATAGTAATACACTGTGATAATTTTATGTTTGTCTTTAAGTTTGTTAGTCTCCAGTGTTTTATTTATTTATTTATTTAAATTGTATTGTTTTTCATGTTAATTTATTTCTTTAAAAAATCCGATTTTTTTAGAATTTTTATTAAAAGAACAGGAAATTTTGGAGATTTAAATTTTGGGTGACATTTGGAACGAAATATTCTGTGATAGACACATTTCCTGATGATATGTACAACTGTACATATATGCATTTCGTCATTTGCTTACATATGTATGTAAGTAACCTACATGTTTTCCTGTTTTAATTTTTATTTTTATTCAGCAGAAATAGGTACATTTTTTCCACAGATTGTTTATTTTTTGTTTTTCTGCACAAACTGCCCCACACTTTTGTTGTTTACGAGCGTAATTTGTTTTGAAGGCCTGCTGAAGTCAGATTTCAATTTTTGTTTACGAACACAAATCTTGCAGATCTTAGTTAGTCAGACGATTTCGAATTCGCTTTAGCTTTAATTTGTAAATTCAGTATTCAGTATTCACAATAGTTTAAGGTAATGAGGCGTTGAGAATAACAATGGTCTAAGTTCAGATGATTAATATATGTATGTTTTTTTAAATTGAAAGCACACTAAACAAAATATTCAAAAATAAAAATGTTTCAGGTGTTATGCTATCGGGTTTTACTGATTTTCTTGAAAGTAAGTATTAACAGCTAGAGGATAGATTCGAATTTTTGTTTAAGTCCCTCTAGAACGGGTTACTACCATAAAACTAACTGTCTCTAAATCGACTCTCCAAAATTGATTAAACTTCGCCTTTAATAAAACCGCATTAAAATCGACTAAATAAAAATGGGGTTTTGACTTTTAATTACAAAACTGCCTTGTTTTTGGGCTATTCTCGCATTGCGTAAAACTTATAAATTATTTTGCACAAAGGTATTTCGAAGAAGTATTTACATTCTAATAATATCAGTGATAAACAAATAATTTGTTGGTACTTAAGGGTTTCGACTTCGTTCACACTTTTCCATACGAATAAAATTGTGTTACGAGCAGTAAATAGATGCTTATTTCAATGTCTAAAATGATGCTTAACTACATAATTGCATTTTCCCTTAGTAGTTCGTTATAGTAAGTGGATCAGATTGACACGCTTCAGCTCGGGGTTTGATTATCAGCCTAGTCCACCTAAAACAAGAAAGTTTTTTTTCAGGGCTACTACCTCTTCTAAGGAACTTACAAACCCACCAAGAGTATTCCTTGACATGAAAAAGTGCCTCTCGTCTAGCCGTTGGCAATACAGATCCGTGCATTTCTACAGACACACGAGCAAAGGAATGGTTGAGATTTATAAGGCATTAGGTCCTGGTTCCTCACGAGATGTTGCGCAATTAAATGTATATAATTAGTTCTTAAGTAATGTTAGAAAGATAGGATTTGACCGGTCAAACAATTAATTTATGAAATTTTGTTGCTGGTATCAACTCAGAATTTTATCCTCTTTAATATATACAAAGTGCCCCAAAATGCCCTAAGTGGCTCTTTGTATAGACGCATTTAAAGAGGTGGAGAGGGAGGAGAGGCGGTAGTTTAAAAAACTGAGAATATTTTTTATAATAGGTACAAACTAATCATATGACACATGATTTTAGGGTGCTTTTCATCGCTGATTCTAAAGAGACCAAAACTGAAAAGATACATGTATCCACTAGAAAGTTAGTCCTTTTTTTTGAAATGATGACTTTTTTTTAAGTTAAATGCAATTTGATATAAATGTTTCATTTTGCATGTTGACCAAGAATCAAAAGAATCCCCAAAATTTGTCTGTTGTTAAAGGGTGTTTTTTTTTAGAGCGAGATATTAGTATACGTCATTATGTTACCATAACATCTATGAATAAATTTTGACACTGATGAAATTGGCTAAAAATAATAAATATATCATGATTCCCAAGAATCAAAAGAGTCCATTAAAATAACTTGAGACAACGAGTGTTTATTAGAGAGTTTATATTTGACCTGCCCTACGGAGCAATACGAAAAATTGTATTTTCGTGTAATCGAGATAGTTTGTCCGAAGTATGCTGACGAAGCAAATTCCTAAAGTTATAGTTAATTACATGGAAAAAGTTATTGACGATGTGTATTTATCGATGTTTCCAAGCTAATATGTTTGTAGAACTTCACATAGCATTCACCAAAAAAAAGACAATATTTTCGATAAACATTCATTTTTGCCTCAGTTTTTACCTCAGTTTACCTGGATTTATACATCGATTATAAATCATTTATATAATTGAAAAACGTGGTTCGTTACCTTACCCAATGATTTTGAGCGGATTCGATTAATAAATTAATTCAGGCAGATTCTTCACTCTATGTGAATTATTTATGATTAAAATTCTTTTTGTTTTGAACACTCTTAGGATAAAATAGTAATAACTACATATACCAGTACCACACACTTCAGACCTTGCTTTTCAAACACTCTAATCAAAAATAAAAAAACAACAACATAATCACGAGAACGCTGCTTCTTGATATATTCAGTATAACATTAAACTCCGTTTCCTTACTTCATACAATTATTAAGCTTGCTTTTAATAAATTCTCCTATTAATGTTCTTTAAAAAAAGCAATAATAATAATACAAAATAAAATTTAGAAACAAAACATTTATAATACTTCTGGATGTCTTATAAAATTGTTTTAATATATTTTAAAAATTACTTTTTCCTTAAATAGAAACGAAGCCGGCGCAAAACAATTCCAACAACAAAGTGGCGCAGGATTCACAGCCTACGATACTATGGCAGTGTAATTTGTAAACTCGCAACATCATTGATTACACATCAACAAAAATAATTAACAACAACATAAATCATTTATAAAAATCGACTAAAAACTAAAAATATGTTTTAATAATTATTATATTATTAATAATAATATTATGCATAACAATTGTATACATACACACACAACACACTCACAATTTATACATACTGCATTAAAATTAAAAAAAAAAAAAAAATGTGAACCAATAGACACCACATTTACAATTAAATTATATTTAAAATTAACAAAACAAAAGAAATTAAAAACAAAAAGTAGAAACTAAATAGTTTTCTATAAATAAAATTATTTATAATTTTTGAAAATTAAACATTTTATTATGTATGCCTGTGTGTTTTTGGAAATGGAGACTAGATGCATAATATGAAAATTGCCATTTCTTTTATATATGTATTATTAATTACATAAATGTATTTTGTTTAAATTTAATTTATATCCATTTAAACTACGATTATGTGTGTAGAGTTGACTGTAGAAATATCCTCGTGTTTTAATTTTTATCAGTTGTGATTTGTATAAGTTATCTATGTATGTTTTTTTTTTAATAAAAGAAAAGTAAAGGGGAAGCAGTGATAATGCAAAATAAAGGTACTAGAATGATATGTAAGATCCCCATAAAAAGAAGACTCAATTAAGTTAAAAGTCTCCAAAATATTATATACATTTTTATATTTTACTATGTAGAACGCGAAAATAGTTACACAAATTTTTAGTCATTTGTAATTTTTAGTCGTTTTAGTCATATAAGTTTATTACCTATTATTATTATTATAACATTAACGTATAAAAATAAAACAGCACAATTATTATTTAGGATTGTTTTTTTTTATTAAAAAACAAGTTTTATTTTGTATCCTGTACCTATAACAGATAATATTATTTTAAATTTTATTTTATACTCATAAAAAACAAAACAGTTTTATATATAAAAAAATTATCTTTAATATTTATAAATATATTTATACTATTCATGTTTTGTGTCATTTGTTAAAATAAAAAAAAATAATAATAATAATCCAATATACAATATAAAACTTATATACAAAACTATATTTTAAATTGAATTAAATTTTTTTTATTTAAATTTTTTTAATTCATTAACTGATCTTCCATTAAATAATTTGCAAATTTTTTTCACATTATGTAAGATTTGTATTTATAAACAAAAATTAAAAAATATTAAAAGAAAAACAAAAAAAAGAACGAAAGAAAGAAATAAACAAAAACTCTGTATTATACAAGAATACAATTTCATTTTGTAAATTTGATCAACAAAAAGAAACAATTTTCTTTTAAAAACATAAATGTTTTTTTTTTCTATTTTAGCTTTAATTTTGATTTTAAAATTTTATATAACAAACAAATATTGAACTGAGTCAAAACTCTTCTTGGTTTTGTATTGATTCTTTTTGAGTGTTTTCATGTTTTTTTTATTTTTACATTTTGTGTATAATTTTTAATTATTATTTTACAATTTAATAATAATAATAATAATAATAATCGATTTTTTTTCAACAAAATAAAATTTGTTTTATTTTTGGTTGAGTCAAATTTCATTTGCCGTTCTTATCTGCCTTTGGTTTTTGAGATATATTCTTTATTTATTCTTAATTAAAAAAAAATAACATCTCATCTTTGTCGTTCCAATGTTTTCTAGGTAGGTACTAAGCTTCAAATGCAGTGAGACACAAAATAATATGTAGAATTCGGATTTTTTGGAAAAGCTTTATTTATTATCGAGCAATAAAGTTAAGAGGGTTATAAGTATATATACCTATACACCAAGTAGATAATACAAAATAAAAATCAATATTCATCAGGGCGCAGGCTTTAATTAGTCAGACTTACTCCTTATTTATGTAACGTAAGGCTCTCCCGACAAAAATGTCTAAAAACTTTCGTGATTTATTGTATTTCAGACAAGATACCATTAAACTTAATAGCACTTGGCATAACTGCCCTTAGAGATTTAGGTACTTAAAAATATTCAAACAAATGAGCAGGTTTACCATTACCATTTTACATTTATAAATGTTCTTCGATTTTAAATCACTTCTTGTGTGATTTAATCATATATTGGGCGCTAAAATTAAAAGCATGTTAGAAAGTTAGAAAAGTTAAGTCGTGTCAATGAGAGTTAAGTAAAATTTAGTCCCATCTAACTGACAATTTTACTAGAAAGTTCTGTCAATTTAATTTGTTTTTACATGAGCTTTGACAGATCATTTGTCAAAAATTGTAGTTTTAGGGATTAAATGAACATTTAACGATGAAAATTTTGTTGCTGTTTTAGAGGGATTACTTTTGTTGTTGCACTTTGCATTTTATTGGGGTTTCGGCCGCGATCTCGCTGCCAGACCGATGACATGTAGGTTGCACTGATACAAACGACATGGCCACAAAATTTGAAGCGGTATAAAACACTTTGACTAGATGTTCACTAGCCCTCAGACTATTTTTGAATCAAAAATATATCTGAGGTTTTGGAGATATGTAAGAACCATTGTCTCCCAGCATTACCTGAGTGCTTGATCTCTGATCGGGGATCTGTTTTTAGTGGATAACATAAAGATAAGTACGGCTCATAGGAATATCTCCGTTATATAACCCTATTAAAGAACGCCTATCCAACATGAATTATTTTTAATCAGTTTGGTTAAGAGCGAAATCTTATCAATACAAAAATATTAAAGTTATGTGGCGTTAAATAATTCACTCACTGAAGAATGTTGAGTATACCTATGTTAAAAAAAAAAAAAATACTCTCATTGTTTTTGCAACAAACCAGCGTAAAAAGAAAACAGGCTCGTGACACACAACCAATTTCCAAAATTAAATGCCAGAAAACTTACTTCCACTCCATGAGAAAATGGGTTTGCAGTCTGAATAATATATTTTTTGGTAACTCTCACATTTAAAAAAAGAGTAGATTCCTACTTACGTCCAATAAATTCAGAATATTTACCCACGGTGATAACTCCAGTTGTATTTTAATAAGATTTACTCAAACAGTTGTCCGTGCCAAAATAAATCTTAATTCATTTCTTTAGAAAATGCATTTCACACTTGCAATGTTCTATTAGACAAAGGGTGAAGTTAATGAAAAATTCTTAAATTTTTTTTTAATTTAATGTGGAAGTTTTTTTCAATGTGGAAAAAATTAAAAACTGTTTGAAGTTATCAAAAATCAAACACAAAAATGTCGGTTTTACACCTAGGTATATTACGATTGTTATAGGGTTAAAATTCGATATCTAATTCATTGAAAATGGCGCACCAGTTTTATAATAAATTGAAATTAAAAACATAAAATTTGAACTTTTTTCAATCATAACGACAATCGTAACTAATGTGGTTCACATCTCTTCTATCAAGGATGCCCTTAATTATCTAAAACTAAAATAAAGAAGTAAAAGAGCGAACTAGAATGTAAGACAGTTATTTTTGATGGTCATAAATGTTTACATGTGCTAAGAACGGATTAACGTATCTAACAGGGATACTACTGTGTCCAAAATGTATGCTCAAAATTATAAAAATTAAAAATATACACTACGGTTTGTTAAGGTAGATCCATTTTTTTTTATGTATAAGTAATTCATTGCCCTAACTGGAGTGTAAGACTACCGTTTTTTTTTATATTTGATGGCTCTAAATGTTTTGGTGACCGAGAATAACTTTCTGAACGGAATTGAGTAAATTCGTTGCTTTTTTAAAAATGTTCTTGGTTGGTATCGTGAGCTGATATGGAAGGGGAAGGCACGTCAATTTTCTCATTTGTGGTTGGAACCTTTGGATGCTCTTTTTTGATCAGTTTTTCAACCGTGTCTATGCGTTGATTTTTCGTCTGAACCGTCATTGATGCTGCTTCTAGGTAATATCAAATAATATTGATACTTTTAACATACAAATTACTAAAACCTGTAAAATTAATATGACGGAAACAAAGAAGTTTAAGTTCTTGCTAAGTCAAATGATTATCATCATCGTGTTATGCTTGATTAACATGTGTGACAAAACGCTATAATTTCCGACACTAAAAAAATAAAAATAGTTTTAAAATTGACGTCAGATTTATCCGTCTTACAAAAAGTCATACTGGCTGACACCTAAATGATGGAAAAACTATGCCTGAACTTACAAAATGTCATTATTCTTTCCATATATTATACATTAATTAAGTACAAGCTACAAAATATCTGAAAATGTGACGCTTCGCTAACCTTTTACTTCCATTTCCTACCCATTTATGAGTACGTAATAATTGTATTGTATATTTAATTGTGTCCGTTATTTTGCAAACTCATATTTTCGAATATATATGGCATACCCTATAATGGAAAGATAAGGTCACAAAAAAAGGTTCTGCATCAGCCTCTTACTTTTCTATACAAACTATTGCAGTTAGCCCCAGTTTTTTTTGTTGATTCTTATTTTATAATAATTATTCTTTAAAAAAATATAATTTATTCCGATTTTTGAAATTTATTAATATTCTTACTTTAGCCTTTTTTATATTTTATTTTTTTTTTCTCTTGAACTACAAAAATACAAGATTTAAAAATCGAAAAAAAAAATAGAAATTTTAACTAACCATACGTTTTTTGAATGCAGTTATTCAAATATATTACCATTTAACAAAAATCAATAAAAAAAAAAAATTAGAATAAACTGTGTAGTTCAAGAGAAACAAAAAATAAAATGTAAAAAAAGCTAAAGTAAGAACATTAAATTTAAAAAATCGAAATAAATTATAAAGGGATTATAAAGGGATATATGGGACCTGGTCTACCTAGTAACCAGAAACGAGACCTATGAAAATGATTAGTTACTATGGAGTGTACCTACGTACGAATATTTTTTTTGTCCTAAACAATGGGGGTTGGTTAAAATAAGTGACCAAAAAATAAGAAAAACACTTTACAATTTAGAATAAACATAGACGAATTGTTTTATATTCTGCGTAAACCCCATGGTTTACAGTTCTGTGCCCATATTCAAAAATGATAATCTTGAACTAAGCTTTCTAACGTTGTATATCTCAATTGTGAGCACAAGACGCACAGAATTTTCATACTGTTAAGGGAATCATTGGCCAACCATGATATATTTCGCTTTTATTTACCATTGGTATAAAAGTTCCTTTACTTTAGGGTCTATCCAGTTCATCAAAAGTGACCAATACTGTCATTTCAATGGAACACTATTGCAATTAATTTTCGCTCCAGTTGCAATCTTTGTTGCAATATACTACTAAACCCCATGGTTTACAGCTTCGTGTCCATACACAAAAATGATGTACTAGGACTAAGCCTTGCAACGATATATATCATTCGTGGGCAATAGGTAGAACAAAATGCCCATTCTCCGTTGTTTTCAACAAATATTTTTGAATGTGGGATAAAGAAATAATAATAACACAAGAATCAACAAATAAATAACTGGGAATAACTAATATTTGTATAGAAAAAAATAAAAATAAATAAACGGGCACCCTATAGTGTACAATATTTATATCCTGTAAATCCAGTATTATTGAGTAATCGATCATTGTGCTGGATTTAAATGGCTGACAAACTATCAAAATTTCATAATTTGGCTTATAGCCAGTGTTTTAAGAGTGCCTATTTGAAAGCATGCAAATGTATGTTAGGTACATAATCACGACAATGAGTTCCGACAATAATTATTCTTTTCCTTGCTTTGTAACATTAATTCAGACAATTTATCAGTTTTGTACAAGTCAAGCATTATATTTACCTAAATATTTGTACATCTGATCTTTTTTTACGTTCTTAAGTAATATTTTTATTTGATTTTGTTCAATAGTTTGTTTATTAAAATGTTTTCTTAAAAGACTGAGTAACTTCATTCTATTTTCTACAAAAAAAAGGAATATAATTTATATCGCGATTAAGTTAGGTATTTATTTTATGTGTTTTTAAATTTAACTAAGTTTGATTGAGTTCTAATTAAGAAAAAAGCTCACCTTATCTCTTTCCAAAAAGCACACAATTTATGTTATAATTTCATTAAAATAAAATTCAAACAAAATATACGATTTACATAATATTGAAAAGAAAAATAATTACAAAATTAAATCAATCCTAAAAACTCAAAAAGAAAAACAAATAGCAGCGCAAAATATCAGAAATTTCATAATTTTATTCATACAAATATTATATATTTTATAAATATAAACAAAAAAAAAAACAACAAATTTAACCACCTATTCAAAAAATATTATTACGAACAAAAATTTCAAAAAATAAAAAACAAAAAAAAAAAAAAACTATTTCTAATGTTATATACGAACAAAAACATATGCGTATTTAACATTTTGTATTAAAAAAAAATTCTTATTCATTATTAAAAAAAAAAAAATGTGGACAAATTTTCAACTAAAATTAAATCTCTTTCAAAATTCAACTTAGAAAAACCATTCATGATGTCCATACTTATGCCATTATACATATAAAATTATATCACAACAAATACCTACCTATTAAAATTTTTAAGCGTAGTATAACAACAACAACAAAAAAGATAATGTATATCCATACAATTTACAAAAATTAAAAAAAAAATTATATATACTTGAATGTAGTGTTGTGATTTGATTGCTTAATTTAAATAGATTAGCTTTAAAAAAAAAAAATATGACATAAATTTATGCTGTACTTATATTATTTACTAGTGGGAGTTAATAATAAAATTTAAAAAAAAAAATAGTACATACACAAAATCAAAATCAAAAAATTGAAAATTCTTTCGAAAATTAAAAAAAAAAATACTGTTTAAATAAAATTAAAAAAACTAAGCTTTCGGCAAGTTGCTATAAATTTAAATAAAAAAGATCGAAAAACTAAGCAGAAATGAAATGTACCATTCGCTTTTTGTGTTTGTTTGTATTTTATTTAAACATCATGCTACCACTAAATAAATTAAAATAAAATTTAATCGAAAAATATTTTTTACAAAAAAAAAATAAACATAAATAAATTTAGTAACATTTTATTATGATTGTATGTGAATATTATAAAAAAAAAAAATATTTTGTACACGATATCAAAAAAAAAAAATTATTTGAATTATAACAAAATAAATTTGTTTAATTAAAATATAAAATTAATTGAAAATATACTTATAAAAACGATTTTATTAAATAATATACAAGACTTGATTTTCGTTTAAATAGAATGTAACAACATATTTTTGCTTTTTCTTTAATTAATATCAAAAAATATAACTTAAAATTTATACTTATTAATTTACAAAACCAAAAAGGAAAAAAATCAATAGAAAGGAAAAGTCTTAATAATAAAATAGTTTTCTATAATTAATTATTAACATCAAGTGTAAGACAAAATTATCAGAAATAACAATAGACAGAAATAGTGATTTAGTTTTTAACAGTTAAGTCAGTTTTAGTGTCAGGAAATCGAATGGGAAATTCAATAAATAAAAATGAAAAAAAAAAAAAAAAAAATTACAAAATTGTTGATGAGTTTCTATTTAAATTCAGACTACCTACAAATAAAGTGCTTTTTTAGTATTTTCTGAAAATGTGTGAATATTTTCGTTAAGCTAGACAATTAATCTCTTAGAATAGGTAAGTTCAATGAAGATAACCGATTTCTAGGTTAGTCAAGTTAATGACAGACCATTGGTCATGTCCAGATGGTCAAACTTTCCAATGAAAATGAAAGATATTTTTGGAAGCTATGTATTCAAACACCTCAAAAATGCCGCTACGTTGAATGTTATGTTGATGTTGATGTTATTAAGAAAACAGAGCAATACCGTAAAGCCGGTTTTTGACAATCAATCGTTGTCAACAATACGAACAGAAAACAAAAAAATTATTTTAAAGGACATTTTATGTTCAGTTCAATAAACAGTGGTGTACCTAGGTTTTGGTGGGGAAAGAGTTGCTCAGGCTTCAGGCCGCACTTTTCAAATTCAGCACCTTTCATACCTTTGGATGTCTACAGTTCCACAATCTAGCCTTGGAAGACATTGTGGTTTTAAATGCGAAAAATGAGTCTGGGGTCGACCCACACTAGTAACTTCCCATTGGTGCACTTGAAAACCATGTACATATTTACCTAAGTGGTGGGTGGTAGAGTATATTATTATATAGGTAATTATATATTTTATAGTAGCCGTGTTTTTTGAGAGAGTGACTAGCAACTCATTAAAAGTTTTACACGGAAAACACAAACGAAATTCTCTATAATAATTTGTGTTGTTATTGTTTTGCGCATAAATATTTTGCTGAGTTGCTAGCCACTCTCTCAAAAAACACGGCTAGCGTAATAGTTTTGGGTTTTCGCATTATCAGTATACATTAGCGGATCTAGGATTTGGTTGTGGGGGGAGCTTGCAGTTTGGAGATCCATTTTGAGACCTTAAGTAATAAAATTTGCTTGTCCCAAGATAAATTTTATAATAGAGATGAGTTTAGGTTTAATGCAAAACCGTACTCAACTGTAGTCGAACTAAACTTCACGACAACGCGGCAAAACATTATTTTTTATGAAATTTAAGGAGCTGTATCGCACTAAGTGGCAACTGAACTTTACAAATGCATACGAATTCGTGTGAAGTGTAGTTCCGATGCAGGGCAGTTCCGGCGAGTGAGGTCTAACCTTTAAGGCTCAAGTATTTTTTTTTCCTTTTCCTTTAATGATATCCGTTTTTTGTGTGCCTTAATATCCGCTCCTGTTGCGCTTCAAAATGTTTTCAATACAAAGTACAATAACAATTATTCATAATTGCTGTAGCGGAGATATATAGAAGCAAATTCAAAGGCGCACAATAATTTTTAACCATATATGCTTGAACCACGCGTACAAATTCGTTTATTTATATTATTTAAAAATTGATTAGGTAGTTATATTTTTAAATTAGCTGTGGGTATGTTTTGAACTTCCCATTTTTGACAAGATTTGAAAACTGTTTTTGTTTGGCTAGTTCAGAAAAAATTATATTTAAGTGTTCGTACTGGCAAAAGTTCAAATATGTGCTTTGACACGGTATTAGTCCTCTAAGATCTCATTTTGCCTGAATTATCCAAATCAAAGAGAAACGATTTTGTTCAAACTGACACTTTACGACATACGGCAAAGCTGCTCTAAGAAATAAGCCGCGGCCCAATTCTGCCAGCGTGAATGAGTTTTCGTGTATACGCTGCATACGCATTATAGGTATTCATGCAAAAAAAAATATGTCGACAAATTTGCACGTCAGACGTCACTCTAGAGTCTAGAGGGATTGCAAATATTCATTTGCTTTTGCATGATTTTCTGAGCGCGCACAGAGAAAACTCACGCTTTTGGAATTTGGCTCCTTTAGAGAATTTCTATGTTTTGTATATACAATTGCCTTGAAAACGTAGCCCCGAAAATTTCTAAGCTCAGCCAAGGCCGTAAGAAACAATTCCTGTTGTATTAAACATACACTAAACTTGACACCCCATTGTTCTCCAATGGTTTAAGCCTCAAATGCGTTTCTTTCGCTAAATTATTAGCTTTGTTTTTAGTATATACAGTTGGGGCATTTGACACGTTAATGTAAAGCCCCGATCAATTTTATCTCTTTTTACTTATCTCTTCAAGCCTTAGTCCCAACTTCTGACTTTGACAGTCCCTAGACTTGAGCCCCCAAAACTCTCTGGAATAAGGTTAGTTTTTAGGAAGTAAGTTGCTTAACCCTGGCTAGGTTTTTTGTCCAATATTCTCAGACCTTATTGCGCCAAAGCTGTTTTTTTTTTAGGGAAAGATTGTCGTTGCATTAAAAATATCCATATTCATAGCCCCCAACCTAGTTAGTTTTTGTCCAATTCGCTTCAGGCTTTAGCTCCAATCTTAGGGCTTAGAAAAAAATTACATAACATGTATGCAAATAGTTCAGCCGCAACCACGTTATTTTGTCCATCAAATTTCATATTTTAACAATATTTTAGACGGAATATAAAATTCTACACGTTGGAATGTATTGCTTTCTATATTTCAAATTATTTTATGATTCGGCTGTGGGGGGGCTTTAGCCCCTATAGCCCCCCCCCCTGGATCCGCTACTGTCAGTATATAGGTAGGTATAGATAAGATATAGAGATACAGGGCAAAATGTGACATTACCTATGTATATTTTGTACTTTAGCTATTTATAATAGTAAAATTTTTATAATTTTTTTGTAAAAAGCTTATAGACTAAGAGCCCAGGGTCGCCAGACATACGTCATTTTATCAAAGTTGATATTTTTTCTGCGAACAGATACTATGGTAGCTAAGAACAAATGGATGCTAAAAATCTTCAATTCGGGTGCAATTAAGAGGTAGCGAGTGTTAAAGTTGCATACAAATATTGCAACATTGCGTTATTTTATCAAAGCTTTACTTTTGATATGTGTTAGAGATGGTGTCATTTAATTTATTTTACACTTTGCCAGACATCTACAGTGGGACCTTACGTGAGCCAGACACTTAAAATCTGTCTAACTAATCGTGGCATTTACATAACAGAATCAAATCAAGATTTTATGTTTTCTTTGGGCAAATATTCTACAATATTTTCTAAACAGCAAGACACCTACAGCGGGGCCTGACATCACCTTAAAACTGTCAAAATAATAATTCTTTGTTACTAAAACGTTATTTTCGCTTATTTCAGCTGTTTTTAAATGTCTGGCTGATGAAACCCCCACTGTAGATGTATAGCTGATTGGGAATTATTTTTAAACTGTTGCCCATAAAACATATAAATATTAGCTTTAAAACTACAACGCAAATGGCACGATTAGTTTGACATATATTAAGTGTCTGGCTCACGTTAGGGCTGTAGGCCACTGTAGGTGTCTGGCAAGTGTCCAATAAATTAAATGACACCTAAGACACCTAAGACATATCAAAAATTCAGCTTTTATAAAATAACGCAATGTTGCAACATTTGTATGCAACTTTAACACTCGCTACCTCTTAATTGCACCCGGGTTGAAGATTCTTAGTATCCATTTGTTCATAGCTACCATAGTATCTGTTCGCAGAAAAAATCTTAGCTTTGATAAAATGACGTATGTCTGGCGGCCCTGGGCTCTTACTCTACTACAACGTTTTAAGAATCTTACTTATAAAACTTTTTTTTCTATCTCTTCTCGGTATGGAGGTATTAATTATTTAAGCCAAACTGACTATTGGCTAAAAAAATACCCAAAATCAGGAGAGTGCACTTAAAAAAAACATGGTTTCAAAGAATATAAAAAGACAAATTAAAAGTCACATGCAAAATTTCGATCTTGAAGCGATTTCGAGTGTAAGAATTTTTCGAATTAAAACATTTTTTAAAGCTTTTTCTTGCATTATTTCGATTTTTAGCCTTTTATAGGGTGGTTTTAAAAATCTCAAAATTACACAACATTTAGATGGTATAGGTATATATTTTTGGTAGAAATTTGAATTTTTTTTTTCAAAATATTTGAGTTAAAAAACATTTGTTAAGAATTCTAAATAGTTTTTTGTCCTGTTTTTATGCTCTAAAAAAATGTTTATTTAATTTAAAAAAAAAAATACCAGTTGTTGACTACGTCATTATATGTAAAAAAAAAAATAGAAATAGAATAGAGAATAGAAATATTTGAGACGAAAATTATTTTTAAACTGTTTTTCTTAGTTTAAAAAAAATGTCTGTTGATTTTTTTTTTTTAATATTTACCCATTTGGTATTGTGTAATTTGTAAAATAAAATTAGTCTGAAGTATTCCGTTCTCGAGATAGTAAAAAAACGGTTTATTGAATTTGTTAGAAAACCTTTTCAGCACGTTATGACAATATTATCTGTAAAATTAAATTCATCCGAGGTCGATATCTTCTCGTTTTCGAGATTTGGTGGACGAAAAAAGTACCCCGAATGTACGTATATACACACATACAGACATCTTGCTAAAATCGACGGATTCTGATTCTAAAGACCTCAAAACGTGAAGATATGTCAAAATTTTCAATTCGACAAATCGCACCGATTACAATAACTTCCAATGGGATGTTAATAATTAAATGTTGTAGATCTAACCATAGCTGAAAACTAGAACCTTCTGTGAGATCTGGTTCCGAGAACACCAAGGCATGTGGATTGTTGTGTTTTCTAAACCAATCTGTAATGCAAACAAAATTATCCGCACATGTAGAACCAAAACATTTGTAATTTCTGGTTTTTAAAATATTTTCTACCAAGAGTTTTTTTTTTCTAAACGAAATGCAACCCCACTATGAGAGTCTTAAGATGGTGAGGGGTCTGATTTTGCTGTAGTCTTCATTGTCGCACTATGCAGCAACACAAACACACACAAATTTGCTTTGTTAAAAACCTATAAATGTTTAATAATTTTATTAAATAGAGAATATTCATACATAATTACAGTTTGTATTTCTACAAAATTTAAAGTCTACCACTCATTCTGGCCACCTTTTCCATCAATTTCGGGACAAATAGAACTCAAATTAAAATTAGTTAGATTCCCAGATACATTATTTGAGTTTTGTTGGCATGATGATGTCTCTTGCAATGTGCCAAATTGACCTTGATTAAAAATATTCAACGAAGCAGCAGCACTTTTGTTGGCTACTGGATGATTATTTGTTGTTGTTGCATGATTCCAACTCTGATTGTAGTTACTGCTGGGAAAATAAGTAGGATCATAGGGATCATTGTTGTTGGATGAGATTGTGTGTGAGAAGTAGTTGGGTGTTGTAGCAGAAGAGTCAAATGATGAATTGGCTCCTCCACCAACACCACCACCTGTAGCTGCTGATGGATGTATTGAATTTGTTTTTACCGTTTGTTGTTGTGATGCAGAGTAAACGGCGGATCCTGCACCAAGGTAATCATTTTCAGAACAATTCTGAGTATTTGGATAGTTAAAGAAGTAGCTATTAGAGTTATGATAATCTGTTTGCATATTCGGCACAGACTCAGCTGGATTGTAGAAACGGCTATTGTCCTTTTTTGCAATCAGGGACTCAGCGGAATAGATGTTGGAGAAGGTCTGTTTCGCCGAAGTGGATTTCTCCGCAGGAGCCTTTGGCATTGTCTTCTTTATAGAAGGAACAATTTCTTGTTGGGATGGTGTTTGATCCACCATCTGACTGACAGAAAATATCTGCTTTACTGTTTTGTTAGGTGGAGCTTCATTTGAACCAAAGTTTTCGAAATTGTATGCCGCAGAAAAATCCGCATTCAAAGGCTTTGTGGGTGACCAATTGATGAACTGATTGTCATCATCGTAGGAATCCTTCCTGCAGCCAAAGCTGAGGTCGAAATTCGTGGAGCTGCCAGTGAATTGGTTTCCAAAATCAATCACAGGCAAGGGAAGTGTGGTGGTCGGTGCTGGAGTGTAGTCGGTAGGTGATGTCATCCAGTTAACGTGTGACTTCTGTTGAGGTTTACTCTGTTCGCAGTCGTAGAAGATTTGATCAGTTGTTGCTGCTTCTTTTGCCTTCTCCAAGGGCTTCCAGGATGTTTCTCTTGACATTTGGCTTTCTGTCGACTTGGTTTGCGGTAGTGAAAAGCTTGGTGTATATTGTGCTTCCTCGTATGGAAGAAATAGATTTATTTGATTGCATCTACTACTGGCACTGGTCTTATTGTTTCCTGCATCGACCACTGAGGGCTCGGAAGACTTTGGTGTCGTCAAAGAAAATGTAAAACTCGTCGATGTTAACGAGTCACAGACTATGGTTGCGAGGTCGAATGGAGTAAAGGTGGCATTTTGGTTGCATGTGTTTGTTATTGATGCATTTGGGGGAATCCAGGGAAATTCCGTTTTAACGGGATTGTTGGATTTTATTGCTGCCGTCGCTGAAATCAAAGGATCTGCTGACACCGAGGCTGATGTATTTCTGTTTTGTGTTGGAAAATCGTAGAAGAAATTTTTTGTTGGTGACAAAAATGACATTTTGTTTGATGATTTTGCTGCAACAGAAACCTTTGTATTGAGGTTTGGTAATGGTGATGATAATTTGGAAGCATTTGAGTATGAGGCGGCTTGGTTTGTAATCGATTTACCTCTCGGTGTTTCTGATTTGACTGACCAAGTGATGGGTAAGTTGGTACGTCCCGATGAGTCTTTTTGTTGTTGTGGGGCGTTAGACGGAGACGGGATTAAGACTTTGGATGGTGACTCCAATGCAGTTCTAAGAGTATTTGTTGTTGAATGATTGTATCTGGGGAAGAATTTGTCTGATGAATTAGATGAAGTAGGTGCTGCTGACCCAGGTGTAGGGTTAATGAGTTCTTGTTTAATAGTTAACTTGGCAGGAGAAGATATTGATGATGGAAAATGTGTGTCTGAAACTGGCGGGTTTGGTGTTGAATATTGTTTTGGTGTGATCTGTTAAAGAATTAGAACAAATGTTAGATGGATTGTTTTTGAAGAAATGCTACAAATGAGCCAAGAATAAAATTCTAAGATTCTCTTACCTGCTGATTATTTGTTGCACCGCACATACTTGTTGAACCAATCATTGGATTTCCATTATTAAAATTAAAGCAACTGTCAAATCCGCTCGTTGATGGCATCCCATTTAATCGACTTCCATTAGCGGCAGCGGTGGCAGCGGGAAGAGTTTTCTTGGGCACAGATGGACGTGTTATCGCAGAAACAGTAAATAGTGTCATTGGTTTTTCATTTACCAATGGTTTATCTTCAATTTCGACGATTGCAAGTGGTGGCGAAATAATCTTCTCCCCCACAACAGTATTTTGATCACAGAATTTACTATATTCCTCGGTGGTGAAGAAATTATTAAGATTCTCCAAATTTACAGAACTATCTGTATTCTCCACATTTTTCCCACCCAACATAGATGATGTGACAACAGGGAACGATAGAAGAAACGCTGCTGTAGGCGAAACTGACTGCTCTCTTAATGGTTCTGAATTAAATTCAACTTTCACACGTTTCGATGGTTTTTCCTTTTGTAGCTGCTTTCTTTTGTTGGCCTCGCGTCTTCGTTGTCGTTGCTGCCTTAGAACTGATTTTCTATTTGTAATCGAATCGAAAGTCCATTTGGCCATACGACTTGGATGGGGATAACATTTGCGGAACATCGGTCTGGGAATCAGTTTCAGTCGTTGATAGTGTTTGCGAAGTTTGCGTATTCGCAATAGGAGAGGTTTTGCAGGCACTGGCGGCGGGGTCGGTAGAAGTTGAGGTGTTGTTGCATCTTTCGGTGCATCATGGTTGGGGGTTTCTCGGCCAAATGCTGTGATTATTGCTGTTGGTTTTATTACTACTTCCTGTTTCACTGGATTGTTCTCAACTGAAAAAAAAAAAAAAAAAAAAAAAAAACAAATTGATTTACAATGAGGAATTGCTTAAGCTCGGAAAAGACGTTATTCATTAAAACAAAAAAAAAAAACTGTGATTTGATTTGCTTCATACTTTTTAAATGGACTACATGAAATGTAGTGAATTTGATCATTTTCAACGATTTTACATAAATTTATACTATTAGTCAAAATAATGACAAGATCATGTCCATTTTCATGTCGTTTTCGGTTGGAGGTTCGGAGTTACTCATTGTTGCTCCTATTACTCCAGAAGAATTCGATTGACTGTTCCGATCCGAGTAATGTTTTCGGAGCGTGTTCTTTTGTTCCGGATTTTATAAAGGAGTATATGAATGTACATATAAACCCTTTCATCGGACTATTTCTCAAATTAATTTTACTCGAATGAGCGTGCAAAATGTACATAAATATCAGATATTTCCCAAATTAGTCTTGGAACAACAGAAAATACCTTATGGTTTTGGAGAAATCTTCAAAAATACTGGACTTTCCCCTTTCACCCTACAAAATAGAAAGTCCTTGTCCAAATTTAAGGTTTTTATTTTTAAAAAATGCCTAATACATCAAAATGAAGCTCTCCACCAAAATTCAGCTTTGTCGGAGTTATATTTGAAAAGATATTTTAATTTTATCGATATACTTGAACAAAAATGTTTTATTTTTGTTTTATTTTTAACCTGTTTTATTGGATTCAAACGGTTATTACTTTCTATCTGAGCACCACTTTAGCAAGTTTTATACCTTTTAAAAAACTACAAAAAAACGGAATATTTTTGGAAGATAAAACCTGTATTGAGCAATACGAATTTTATTCATGGAGCTCTTAAGCTCTTTTAGTTTGTAGGCAAATGGTGATGTTAATGAACACTTTTTTATTCAGTAAAATAAGTCAAACTATTAGCCAAAGTTTTAGTGCACAAATTGTAAAAAACAAAAGTCAATTATGGACAGGGTGAGCAAAAAACTGGTTCAAAGTAAAGTTTTTTTTTAAATTTCGGAAAATAGGTGTTACTCGAAAATCGTTATGATTCGGTATAAACAAGTCACCAAATTCTGAAAGATCATGAACTGGCCTATCACCATATTCAGTTTTTATCATACTTTACGGGACACCCTGTATACAAAATTTCTTGAGCATTTTTAAAAATAAAATTTTGGATTTAGCTACTCCCTTATTCCCAAAAATCAAAACCCTTCTACAAGGTTTGGTTTTTGATATATGGGTTTGTATATGCATTGAAAGTATTTTTTTTTACAGTTTTGAAACCTTGGCTATTTTAAGCTGCCTACAGTTCCGACTTTTCTCTTTCTCTCTAAACTCAATTTGCGGCCAAACTGTGCGTCGTGTTTTAGGGCCTTAAACCTTTCATATTCGTTGGAGTTGAAAAGTTGGAGTTAAAAAGTTAGAGTTAAAAAGTTGGAGTTGAAAAGTTGGAGTGTGTTAGTTAATTAGTTTGTTTGTTTGTTAGTTAGTGAGTGATAAAAAATTAGATTTTCGTGATCTTGGCAAATTCACCTTTACGTCGATGTATCACACTATATGAAAAACTAAAGTAAAAAAATCGATGATTTATTCTCTTCAAACGCGATGTTTTGCAAAAATTCGAACTTTAGAACAAACAAGCCTTGCATTGTTGTTCAAAGTTTTACTGATTTAAGGCTCTCCCAAACCAATGCGAAACATTCGTTACGGCGAAGAAACATTCGCATGTCAAAATTTATTTACATGGTGATATATGAGAGTGCCCACACCAACGCGGCGGAGAAACATATGAATTTATTTTGACTGACGAATGTTTCTTCGCCGCAACGAATGTTTCCCTTTGGTTTGGGAGAGCCTTAAAGCTATTTTTTTAACTGATTTTCGAAAAAAAGCATGGACTAGCTAAATCTTTTTTTCTTAGGCGTATTTAAAAATTCCTATAACTATATAAGTAACGTTTTATTTTATATTTAGCCCGTTGAATTGCTGGCTTATGTATCGACACCTTTTTTAGTTTTGTTTTTACCGATAGTAATTTTACTGCGCTAGCTATAAAACTTTCCAATGAAACACGCACAAAATATATTTTTTTTTTTGGAAACCGATCCAACACTAGTTTTTCTTGCAGAAATCATTACACTGTAAGCCAAATCCATATTTTTGATTCGCCTGCTTAACTATTTTTGTCGCAGTTGAAAAATTAAAAAAAAAATAGTTTTAAATTAAAAAATAGGTCGCCGAAATTTTTGGTTTATGTTTAACTTTTAATTAAAACTTTATATGTTTATGAGTTCAGTTTTAAAATAGCTATCCGTTAAAAATCTTAGATCAGATAAAAGTTGGACAGCTTTTCTGTACTTAATCGGAACAAATATGAATAAATTATTTGACGGTGGACGCTACGCCCAAAATCAAAAGTGGAAATTTGATGGCGAAGATATTGAAATCGTTAAGGAGTACGAATATCTTGGCATAAAATATCATCAAATTTATCTATCAAAAGTCATCTTTCCAACAAGCTTCAGCTAGCTAAAACAGCAGTGAACTCTACACGGAAATCCTGCATTAATTCGAGTGCACTCAGTTTAAATTAAAATTAGTTGGACTTTTTTCTCAAAAGATTGTTCAAACTCCCTTCGAACACTCAAAACTATATGCTTTTATTAGAAACGGGAATGTCGCCATTATTTACTGCAACCTTGAAGCTCCACTTTGATTATGTAATCAAAGCAATGTCGCAGCCATCGAACCGTCTAACTAGGCTTATTGTAACGCATGCTATCTCTTCCAAATCTTTGTTCTACAAAAAGAGGATGCAATCTGGGTCTAAATGTTTCGTTTGGTAATATGGGTGCTTGGAGAGAGAATTTGTGTATTTTTATAAGGCGACTGGATGAGAAACTGAGAGAGGAGTTTAAAGAGCAAGCGCAGTCATCGCGTTATAGACAGTATTACAGCACGCTTAATTACGACTTAGCTGAATGCAATTATTTTCGGGATAAAAATAGTACCTTCAATATATCAACCATTTTCAAAGCAAGAGGGGAACTGCTTAACTTGAATTTCAAACCACACTGAGATGATCTTCCTTTATTTTACACTAAGAAGTATTCCATTTTATAGCAATATGCCCAGTTCTCAGTGAGATAAAAAGGGTATTTTTGGACAGCTCGAAAATAACATTAGAGAGAACAACGAATATTTTAAATGGATGTGAAGGATGGAAGCCGCTCGCTGCATTCTGTAAGGAAGCTTCTAGCTACAGAGCCAAAATAATAGCAGAAGAATTTTAAAATAGTTTACCAAAAAAAAATACTCAATCCATGCATTAAATATTTATTTAAAAACAAAAATTGTTTCTTAAAAAAAAAAACGTATTATAAATTGTTTTAGAAAATATTATTTTACTTGCCATCTGAGGTGACGGCCAAAGCCATACCTTAATAGGATTATACGCTAACTAACTAATGTAAAACTTGTAACCAACATTACTTTAAAAGAAATAAAGCGATCTATTAATCTAAAAAAATCTTAAATCTAAATAGAAACCAAATATTCGAACCTACATTAAGTGTTTTATGCAGTTCCAAATTTAAGCAATTCCATGTCTATAAGACCACTAAATGCACTGTCAAAATGCAATCAAAAATTGATGTATGTAATTGTATTGTATGTAACGGGTGATTTTTTTGAGGTTAGGATTTTCATGCATTAGTATTTGACAGATCACGCGGGATTTCAGACATGGTGTCAAAGAGAAAGATGCTCAGTATGCTTTGACATTTCATCATGAATAGACTTACTAACGAGCAACGCTTGCAAATCATTGAATTTTATTACCAAAATCAGTGTTCGGTTCGAAATGTGTTTCGCGCTTTACGTCCGATTTATGGTCTACATAATCGACCAAGTGAGCAAACAATTAATGCGATTGTGACCAAGTTTCGCACTCAGTTTACTTTATTGGACATTAAACCAACCACACGAATGCGTACAGTGCGTACAGAAGAGAATATTGCGTCTGTTTCTGAGAGTGTTGCTGAAGACCGTGAAATGTCGATTCGTCGCCGTTCGCAGCAATTGGGTTTGTGTTATTCGACCACATGGAAGATTTTACGCAAAGATCTTGGTGTAAAACCGTATAAAATACAGCTCGTGCAAGAACTGAAGCCGAACGATCTGCCACAACGTCGAATTTTCAGTGAATGGGCCCTAGAAAAGTTGGCAGAAAATCCGCTTTTTTATCGACAAATTTTGTTCAGCGATGAGGCTCATTTCTGGTTGAATGGCTACGTAAATAAACAAAATTGCCGCATTTGGAGTGAAGAGCAACCAGAAGCCGTTCAAGAACTGCCCATGCATCCCGAAAAATGCACTGTTTGGTGTGGTTTGTACGCTGGTGGAATCATTGGACCGTATTTTTTCAAAGATGCTGTTGGACGCAACGTTACGGTGAATGGCGATCGCTATCGTTCAATGCTAACAAACTTTTTGTTGCCAAAAATGGAAGAACTGAACTTGGTTGACATGTGGTTTCAACAAGATGGCGCTACATGCCACACAGCTCGCGATTCTATGGCCATTTTGAGGGAAAACTTCGGAGAACAATTCATCTCAAGGAATGGACCGGTAAGTTGGCCACCAAGATCATGCGATTTGACGCCTTTAGACTATTTTTTGTGGGGCTATGTCAAGTCTAAAGTCTACACAAATAAGCCAGCAACTATTCCAGCTTTGGAAGACAACATTTCCGAAGAAATTCGGGCTATTCCGGCCGAAATGCTCGAAAAAGTTACCCTAAATTGGACTTTTTTCGAATGGACCACCTAAGACGCAGCCGCGGTCAACATTTAAATGAAATTATCTTCAAAAAGTAAATGTCATGAACCAATCTAACGTTTCAAATAAAGAATCGATGAGATTTTGCAAATTTTATGCGTTTTTTTTTTAAAAAAAGTTCTCAAGCTCTTTAAAAATCACCCTTTATTAATGAGATACAAATCATAACCACCTTAAACAAAACACATGCCATTAATCTGCGAGCGATAGCGTGGACCTATGTAAGTCTAGACCACTAAAAAAAGAGCCTTATACCGCTCCAAAGCTCCTGATGTAGTTTACACGTATATACATAAACGAAATTTGGAGCGGTAAAAAGCTATTTTGCAAGCAAGTTCTGTGTTGCATTTTAATATCGCATTTTAGTGGTCTTAAGATTGCGCTTACACTGCCAGGTTGATTGCATATAGTTCTACAGAGAAGAGATCTTTTACATGTTTAATTTTTTGTATGCATTTTGAAAGTACATTTCGATGGGCTTAAAGCTGCGGCGTCCCTCGCAGGTTGATAAAACAAATAGGAAAGATATTGAGAAAAAAAATCTACATATACACTAGGTTTTGTTCATTTTTATCCGAAAAAATATATATCTCGTTTAAAAGATTTCACACGACAAATAAACAACACAAATACGACTTTATTTCGAATTAATACTAGATTCGGAATAATGATAAAATATGAACAGTCGCATGCGATGTTGTCCGTTTCTTAATATTTGTAGAAATGAAGTCGGATATACGACTTTTGGAATACCAACTTACTACTGTAGTATAGAATACGAGTCATAAATACTAGTTTCAGAATATGGGTGGTTTGAAAACTGACATTAATTAAAATTCTTTGTTTTGAACTGGTGGAAGAAACTACCAACTACCAGAATCGTGATTTAGAGCTACCAATTCCTAAGTCACAGTCCCAATTTTACACAAATTATAAAAAAATCAATTCAACCCGTTTTCAAGATATTGAATTTCCTAAATAAATTGTATTACATTAAATATTTGGTTGTAGAACTATTCGCAAAACTGTCAAGATTGTGAATTTGGTCGAAATGGGAGAGCCGTCACAAGACATTTTAAATGGAAATATCGGTTCTATGAGAATTACCGTTAATAACTGTTATTGGTAACATTTTTTTAACAAAATATTTACCATACGTTAAACAGTGATCCTAGATTTTTTTACGAAAATGGTTAAATTCGACAATAAATTCGCAAAGCGCGATGTAGTTCTCCATTTTTGATATGTTGTTGGGGCATGTTAGAGTAGTCTGTAGCTAAAAAATGCAACAGTGAAAAAAACACTAAAATCACCCCATTTTTTTCCGACATTTTCATTTATAACTTTGGAAATATACAACTTAGGAAAAAACCGTCCACTATAAACTTGTTTGGAATACAATTTTTTACAAGACCACATCAGTTTTAAATTAATGCATGTAATATTTATGTTGCTATCTATCTATTCTGAAAAACTAAGCACTCAAAAAGTAGATCAAAAATTGTCCAATTCTGCTAAAAATTTGGAATCAGATAGTCTTGAGTATTACAAGACGAAATTCGATCAAAATCGGTCAATAGTGTTGGCAAGAAACATGATGTTAACTAAGTGCAACAAGCAATGTTTACATCATTGCTGTAGTCAAAGTAGGACACATAAGTTGGCACTTATTTTTGTACACGTACTTGGAGCCCTTAACTTTCATAAAATATAGTTATAATATTTATATCTTTTTAAAGGCAACTTTGGTAGTGAATTTAAAAGTCTCGAATATGTTCAAGTACGTGTAAAAAATCAGTGCCAACTTAAGTGTCCTACTTTGACCACAGCAATAATGCAAACATTGCTTGTTGCCAGTGGCGTACGCAGGGGGGGGCTTAGGGGGCTTGACCCCCCAAGCAATATGTATACTGTGCTAAGATTTCATATATCATGGAAGAAAGTTTTTATTATTTTTTAGTTCAAATTTTATTTTTGTTAATTTTAAACTTTAGCAGTATTTTCAATTTTCATGTATTTCGATGTTCAAAAGGGTAGTTATGTGCATTCAAGAGGACACAAGCGTCCACAGGTTTTTCTCAAAACCCACCTCTGTCTACCAACTCCTACTCTCACCTCCTAGTGGTGAACATCGGGTGTCTAGTACCTCAGCTGGAGACGGGGTTTAAATCCCCGTGGAAAGCTGTTGGGGACAGCCAACGAGAGAGGGGGTGGAGGAGTGTTCCCACTAAGGCACTTCTCCTTTCATCGAGGCGGCAGCGGACGAATTCTCTAGATGGAATCAACGGTGGCGTCTACATTTCCAGTTAGGTTGAACTACTTAGTGAACACCTTATATGGGCTACTACGACATATTTGTAGCTCAAGCCTATAAGGAGCGGTTTATCCGGCTCCCTACCCTTGGAGTTATACGAAGGGTCTGGTCCTCCGGGTCGGGGGTTGTGCGTCGGAATAACTTCCCTACCACGTAAAAAAAGTTGTTCCGAAACAACAACAAGTCTCGGATATGGATGATTCTAAAGAGAGGGCATACGGAGACTGAAAACGTGTGACATCTACTACGGCGAGTGCTTAAAGGAACAGGGTCAGCGGGTCTTTGGTTGTGGTTTTGTGATAAGGGGAAAACTTAGGCAAGAAGTCTTGGGCTTCCGAAGTGTAAGCGAGCGCCTGGTCACAATCCGCATCAAGGGCAAATTTAAGAACATTTCGCTGATCTGTGTTCATGCCCCCCATGAAGGGAGAGAGGACTCAACCAAAGAAGCATTATACGATCTCCTGGAGATAACGTATGATATGTGCCCGAAGTACGACGTGAAGATCATTCTTGGTGACTTCAACGCAAGATTCGGAAAGGAGACGAAACTTCCGGCAACGGACACAGCGGGCGGTAGAGTCTATTGAGGGTTGTAGCGGTAGGGGAGATGTTCGAAAATTTTATCAGAGGGATAAGCGATCCACCCAAGGATTCAAGGCTAGAACGGAAGCCTGCCGAGATGAGAGTGGGAATATGGTAGTAGACACACAGTCAGTGCTGAGGATCTGGAAAGAACACTTCTCTAGACTGCTTAATGGCGAAGACAGCCAAGATGCCGCTAATAGGCAGAACGCTCCATTCAACTTGGACGATGATGGCCAAGAGTTCCGTCCACCCGACCTAACCAAAGTTCGGCTGGCGATATCCAAACTTAAGTCGTACAAGGCTGGAGGTGCGGATGGCTTACAAGCCGAACTATTTAAATCAGCGGGAGATGAATTGGCAAGGAGCATACACCAGCTCATCTGCAAAATTTGGTCGGAGGAAAGTATGCCCGATGAATGGAACCTCGGTATAGTGTGCCCCATCCATAAAAAGGGGGATGTTCTGAAATGTACCAACTACACAGGAATTAGTCTCCTAAACGTCGGTTATAAAATCTTGTCGGCCATCCTGTGTGACCGCCTAAAACCTTTTGTCAACGATCTGATCGGCCCATATCAGTGCGGTTTTAGGCCAGGCAAGTCAACCGTCGATCAAATGTTCACACTCCGACAGATTTTAGAAAAATCCCGGGAATTCCAGATCGATACACGCCACCTTTTTATCGATTTTAAAGACAGAGCCATGTCGAGTCTCGGAACCCATTGAAACGTAAATATATAGAAAGGTTTTGTCAAATGCAACCAGCACATCCAAAGCAAACCCTTTTATAAGGTCTTTGCATTGCCGTTCAAAACTCAACTTTTTTTTTCCAATCGATTTTCGAAAAAAAGCATGGACTACCCCCTTATCACTAAAAATTGATTTTTTTACGAAAGTCTCTGGAACCCATTGAAACGTAAATATATAGAAAGGTTTTGTCAAATGCAACCAGCACATCCAAAGCAAACCCTTTTATAAGGTCTAGTTTTCGAGATATTTGCATTCAAAGTTATTTTTTTGAGTTATGAAGGCTTGTATGACTTTGGATGCCTACAGTTCCGCAAATAAGGCTATCACGTCATTTTCGCTTGCAAAACGCTTAACTAGTTTTTCAGTAGCTATCCGTAGCTGAAAACTAGAACATTCTAGGAGGTCTGGTTGCGGAGATATCTTAATTCAAAGTAAATCCATTAAAATCGATTTTTTTGAGTTTTGAAATTTTGCATGACTTTGGATGTCTACAGTTCCACAAATAAGGCTCGGAAGGCCTTGCGGTTTATTAACCGCTTAATCAGTTTTTGGAGAGCTATCCATTGCTGAAAACTAGAGCATTTTGTGGGCTCTGGTTGCAGAGGAATTTTGATTCAAAGTTAATCTTTCTTGTTTCAACCCAAAAACTAAAAATCTTAATATGGCCATAACTTCCAAAATAAAGCTCGTAAGAGGTTGCGGTTAGCGTTGTTGAACAGATAACGGTCAGGTCTTTGCATTGCCGTTCAAAACTCAACTTTTTTTTTTCCAATCGATTTTCGAAAAAAAGCATGGACTACCCCCTTATCACTAAAAATTGATTTTTTTACGAAAGTCTCTGGAACCCATTGAAACGTAAATATATAGAAAGGTTTTGTCAAATGCAACCAGCACATCCAAAGCAAACCCTTTTATAAGGTCTAGTTTTCGAGATATTTGCATTCAAAGTTATTTTTTTGAGTTATGAAGGCTTGTATGACTTTGGATGCCTACAGTTCCGCAAATAAGGCTATCACGTCATTTTCGCTTGCAAAACGCTTAACTAGTTTTTCAGTAGCTATCCGTAGCTGAAAACTAGAACATTCTAGGAGGTCTGGTTGCGGAGATATCTTAATTCAAAGTAAATCCATTAAAATCGATTTTTTTGAGTTTTGAAATTTTGCATGACTTTGGATGTCTACAGTTCCACAAATAAGGCTCGGAAGGCCTTGCGGTTTATTAACCGCTTAATCAGTTTTTGGAGAGCTATCCATTGCTGAAAACTAGAGCATTTTGTGGGCTCTGGTTGCAGAGGAATTTTGATTCAAAGTTAATCTTTCTTGTTTCAACCCAAAAACTAAAAATCTTAATATGGCCATAACTTCCAAAATAAAGCTCGTAAGAGGTTGCGGTTAGCGTTGTTGAACAGATAACGGTCAGGTCTTTGCATTGCCGTTCAAAACTCAACTTTTTTTTTTCCAATCGATTTTCGAAAAAAAGCATGGACTACCCCCTTATCACTAAAAATTGATTTTTTTACGAAAGTCTCTGGAACCCATTGAAACGTAAATATATAGAAAGGTTTTGTCAAATGCAACCAGCACATCCAAAGCAAACCCTTTTATAAGGTCTAGTTTTCGAGATATTTGCATTCAAAGTTATTTTTTTGAGTTATGAAGGCTTGTATGACTTTGGATGCCTACAGTTCCGCAAATAAGGCTATCACGTCATTTTCGCTTGCAAAACGCTTAACTAGTTTTTCAGTAGCTATCCGTAGCTGAAAACTTGAACATTCTAGGAGGTCTGGTTGCGGAGATATCTTAATTCAAAGTAAATCCATTAAAATCGATTTTTTTGAGTTTTGAAATTTTGCATGACTTTGGATGTCTACAGTTCCACAAATAAGGCTCGGAAGGCCTTGCGGTTTATTAACCGCTTAATCAGTTTTTGGAGAGCTATCCATTGCTGAAAACTAGAGCATTTTGTGGGCTCTGGTTGCAGAGGAATTTTGATTCAAAGTTAATCTTTCTTGTTTCAACCCAAAAACTAAAAATCTTAATATGGCCATAACTTCCAAAATAAAGCTCGTAAGAGGTTGCGGTTAGCGTTGTTGAACAGATAACGGTCAGGTCTTTGCATTGCCGTTCAAAACTCAACTTTTTTTTTTCCAATCGATTTTCGAAAAAAAGCATGGACTACCCCCTTATCACTAAAAATTGATTTTTTTACGAAAGTCTCTGGAACCCATTGAAACGTAAATATATAGAAAGGTTTTGTCAAATGCAACCAGCACATCCAAAGCAAACCCTTTTATAAGGTCTAGTTTTCGAGATATTTGCATTCAAAGTTATTTTTTTGAGTTATGAAGGCTTGTATGACTTTGGATGCCTACAGTTCCGCAAATAAGGCTATCACGTCATTTTCGCTTGCAAAACGCTTAACTAGTTTTTCAGTAGCTATCCGTAGCTGAAAACTAGAACATTCTAGGAGGTCTGGTTGCGGAGATATCTTAATTCAAAGTAAATCCATTAAAATCGATTTTTTTGAGTTTTGAAATTTTGCATGAGCTATCCATTGCTGAAAACTAGAGCATTTTGTGGGCTCTGGTTGCAGAGGAATTTTGATTCAAAGTTAATCTTTCTTGTTTCAACCCAAAAACTAAAAATCTTAATATGGCCATAACTTCCAAAATAAAGCTCGTAAGAGGTTGCGGTTAGAGTTGTTGAACAGATAACGGTCAGGTCTTTGCATTGCCGTTCAAAACTCAACTTTTTTTTTTCCAATCGATTTTCGAAAAAAAAGCATGGACTACCCCCTTATCACTAAAAATTGATTTTTTTACGAAAGTCTCTGGAACCCATTGAAACGTAAATATATAGAAAGGTTTTGTCAAATGCAACCAGCACATCCAAAGCAAACCCTTTTATAAGGTCTAGTTTTCGAGATATTTGCATTCAAAGTTATTTTTTTGAGTTATGAAGGCTTGTATGACTTTGGATGCCTACAGTTCCGCAAATAAGGCTATCACGTCATTTTCGCTTGCAAAACGCTTAACTAGTTTTTCAGTAGCTATCCGTAGCTGAAAACTAGAACATTCTAGGAGGTCTGGTTGCGGAGATATCTTAATTCAAAGTAAATCCATTAAAATCGATTTTTTTGAGTTTTGAAATTTTGCATGACTTTGGATGTCTACAGTTCCACAAATAAGGCTCGGAAGGCCTTGCGGTTTATTAACCGCTTAATCAGTTTTTGGAGAGCTATCCATTGCTGAAAACTAGAGCATTTTGTGGGCTCTGGTTGCAGAGGAATTTTGATTCAAAGTTAATCTTTCTTGTTTCAACCCAAAAACTAAAAATCTTAATATGGCCATAACTTCCAAAATAAAGCTCGTAAGAGGTTGCGGTTAGCGTTGTTGAACAGATAACGGTCAGGTCTTTGCATTGCCGTTCAAAACTCAACTTTTTTTTTTCCAATCGATTTTCGAAAAAAAGCATGGACTACCCCCTTATCACTAAAAATTGATTTTTTTACGAAAGTCTCTGGAACCCATTGAAACGTAAATATATAGAAAGGTTTTGTCAAATGCAACCAGCACATCCAAAGCAAACCCTTTTATAAGGTCTAGTTTTCGAGATATTTGCATTCAAAGTTATTTTTTTGAGTTATGAAGGCTTGTATGACTTTGGATGCCTACAGTTCCGCAAATAAGGCTATCACGTCATTTTCGCTTGCAAAACGCTTAACTAGTTTTTCAGTAGCTATCCGTAGCTGAAAACTAGAACATTCTAGGAGGTCTGGTTGCGGAGATATCTTAATTCAAAGTAAATCCATTAAAATCGATTTTTTTGAGTTTTGAAATTTTGCATGACTTTGGATGTCTACAGTTCCACAAATAAGGCTCGGAAGGCCTTGCGGTTTATTAACCGCTTAATCAGTTTTTGGAGAGCTATCCATTGCTGAAAACTAGAGCATTTTGTGGGCTCTGGTTGCAGAGGAATTTTGATTCAAAGTTAATCTTTCTTGTTTCAACCCAAAAACTAAAAATCTTAATATGGCCATAACTTCCAAAATAAAGCTCGTAAGAGGTTGCGGTTAGCGTTGTTGAACAGAAAACGGTCAGGTCTTTGCATTGCCGTTCAAAACTCAACTTTTTTTTTTCCAATCGATTTTCGAAAAAAAGCATGGACTACCCCCTTATCACTAAAAATTGATTTTTTTACGAAAGTCTCTGGAACCCATTGAAACGTAAATATATAGAAAGGTTTTGTCAAATGCAACCAGCACATCCAAAGCAAACCCTTTTATAAGGTCTAGTTTTCGAGATATTTGCATTCAAAGTTATTTTTTTGAGTTATGAAGGCTTGTATGACTTTGGATGCCTACAGTTCCGCAAATAAGGCTATCACGTCATTTTCGCTTGCAAAACGCTTAACTAGTTTTTCAGTAGCTATCCGTAGCTGAAAACTAGAACATTCTAGGAGGTCTGGTTGCGGAGATATCTTAATTCAAAGTAAATCCATTAAAATCGATTTTTTTGAGTTTTGAAATTTTGCATGACTTTGGATGTCTACAGTTCCACAAATAAGGCTCGGAAGGCCTTGCGGTTTATTAACCGCTTAATCAGTTTTTGGAGAGCTATCCATTGCTGAAAACTAGAGCATTTTGTGGGCTCTGGTTGCAGAGGAATTTTGATTCAAAGTTAATCTTTCTTGTTTCAACCCAAAAACTAAAAATCTTAATATGGCCATAACTTCCAAAATAAAGCTCGTAAGAGGTTGCGGTTAGCGTTGTTGAACAGATAACGGTCAGGTCTTTGCATTGACGTTCAAAACTCAACTTTTTTTTTTCCAATCGATTTTCGAAAAAAAGCATGGACTACCCCCTTATCACTAAAAATTGATTTTTTTACGAAAGTCTCTGGAACCCATTGAAACGTAAATATATAGAAAGGTTTTGTCAAATGCAACCAGCACATCCAAAGCAAACCCTTTTATAAGGTCTAGTTTTCGAGATATTTGCATTCAAAGTTATTTTTTTGAGTTATGAAGGCTTGTATGACTTTGGATGCCTACAGTTCCGCAAATAAGGCTATCACGTCATTTTCGCTTGCAAAACGCTTAACTAGTTTTTCAGTAGCTATCCGTAGCTGAAAACTAGAACATTCTAGGAGGTCTGGTTGCGGAGATATCTTAATTCAAAGTAAATCCATTAAAATCGATTTTTTTGAGTTTTGAAATTTTGCATGACTTTGGATGTCTACAGTTCCACAAATAAGGCTCGGAAGGCCTTGCGGTTTATTAACCGCTTAATCAGTTTTTGGAGAGCTATCCATTGCTGAAAACTAGAGCATTTTGTGGGCTCTGGTTGCAGAGGAATTTTGATTCAAAGTTAATCTTTCTTGTTTCAACCCAAAAACTAAAAATCTTAATATGGCCATAACTTCCAAAATAAAGCTCGTAAGAGGTTGCGGTTAGCGTTGTTGAACAGATAACGGTCAGGTCTTTGCATTGCCGTTCAAAACTCAACTTTTTTTTTTCCAATCGATTTTCGAAAAAAAGCATGGACTACCCCCTTATCACTAAAAATTGATTTTTTTACGAAAGTCTCTGGAACCCATTGAAACGTAAATATATAGAAAGGTTTTGTCAAATGCAACCAGCACATCCAAAGCAAACCCTTTTATAAGGTCTAGTTTTCGAGATATTTGCATTCAAAGTTATTTTTTTGAGTTATGAAGGCTTGTATGACTTTGGATGCCTACAGTTCCGCAAATAAGGCTATCACGTCATTTTCGCTTGCAAAACGCTTAACTAGTTTTTCAGTAGCTATCCGTAGCTGAAAACTAGAACATTCTAGGAGGTCTGGTTGCGGAGATATCTTAATTCAAAGTAAATCCATTAAAATCGATTTTTTTGAGTTTTGAAATTTTGCATGACTTTGGATGTCTACAGTTCCACAAATAAGGCTCGGAAGGCCTTGCGGTTTATTAACCGCTTAATCAGTTTTTGGAGAGCTATCCATTGCTGAAAACTAGAGCATTTTGTGGGCTCTGGTTGCAGAGGAATTTTGATTCAAAGTTAATCTTTCTTGTTTCAACCCAAAAACTAAAAATCTTAATATGGCCATAACTTCCAAAATAAAGCTCGTAAGAGGTTGCGGTTAGCGTTGTTGAACAGATAACGGTCAGGTCTTTGCATTGCCGTTCAAAACTCAACTTTTTTTTTTCCAATCGATTTTCGAAAAAAAGCATGGACTACCCCCTTATCACTAAAAATTGATTTTTTTACGAAAGTCTCTGGAACCCATTGAAACGTAAATATATAGAAAGGTTTTGTCAAATGCAACCAGCACATCCAAAGCAAACCCTTTTATAAGGTCTAGTTTTCGAGATATTTGCATTCAAAGTTATTTTTTTGAGTTATGAAGGCTTGTATGACTTTGGATGCCTACAGTTCCGCAAATAAGGCTATCACGTCATTTTCGCTTGCAAAACGCTTAACTAGTTTTTCAGTAGCTATCCGTAGCTGAAAACTAGAACATTCTAGGAGGTCTGGTTGCGGAGATATCTTAATTCAAAGTAAATCCATTAAAATCGATTTTTTTGAGTTTTGAAATTTTGCATGACTTTGGATGTCTACAGTTCCACAAATAAGGCTCGGAAGGCCTTGCGGTTTATTAACCGCTTAATCAGTTTTTGGAGAGCTATCCATTGCTGAAAACTAGAGCATTTTGTGGGCTCTGGTTGCAGAGGAATTTTGATTCAAAGTTAATCTTTCTTGTTTCAACCCAAAAACTAAAAATCTTAATATGGCCATAACTTCCAAAATAAAGCTCGTAAGAGGTTGCGGTTAGCGTTGTTGAACAGATAACGGTCAGGTCTTTGCATTGCCGTTCAAAACTCAACTTTTTTTTTTCCAATCGATTTTCGAAAAAAAGCATGGACTACCCCCTTATCACTAAAAATTGATTTTTTTACGAAAGTCTCTGGAACCCATTGAAACGTAAATATATAGAAAGGTTTTGTCAAATGCAACCAGCACATCCAAAGCAAACCCTTTTATAAGGTCTAGTTTTCGAGATATTTGCATTCAAAGTTATTTTTTTGAGTTATGAAGGCTTGTATGACTTTGGATGCCTACAGTTCCGCAAATAAGGCTATCACGTCATTTTCGCTTGCAAAACGCTTAACTAGTTTTTCAGTAGCTATCCGTAGCTGAAAACTAGAACATTCTAGGAGGTCTGGTTGCGGAGATATCTTAATTCAAAGTAAATCCATTAAAATCGATTTTTTTGAGTTTTGAAATTTTGCATGACTTTGGATGTCTACAGTTCCACAAATAAGGCTCGGAAGGCCTTGCGGTTTATTAACCGCTTAATCAGTTTTTGGAGAGCTATCCATTGCTGAAAACTAGAGCATTTTGTGGGCTCTGGTTGCAGAGGAATTTTGATTCAAAGTTAATCTTTCTTGTTTCAACCCAAAAACTAAAAATCTTAATATGGCCATAACTTCCAAAATAAAGCTCGTAAGAGGTTGTGGTTAGCGTTGTTGAACAGATAACGGTCAGGTCTTTGCATTGCCGTTCAAAACTCAACTTTTTTTTTTCCAATCGATTTTCGAAAAAAAGCATGGACTACCCCCTTATCACTAAAAATTGATTTTTTTACGAAAGTCTCTGGAACCCATTGAAACGTAAATATATAGAAAGGTTTTGTCAAATGCAACCAGCACATCCAAAGCAAACCCTTTTATAAGGTCTAGTTTTCGAGATATTTGCATTCAAAGTTATTTTTTTGAGTTATGAAGGCTTGTATGACTTTGGATGCCTACAGTTCCGCAAATAAGGCTATCACGTCATTTTCGCTTGCAAAACGCTTAACTAGTTTTTCAGTAGCTATCCGTAGCTGAAAACTAGAACATTCTAGGAGGTCTGGTTGCGGAGATATCTTAATTCAAAGTAAATCCATTAAAATCGATTTTTTTGAGTTTTGAAATTTTGCATGACTTTGGATGTCTACAGTTCCACAAATAAGGCTCGGAAGGCCTTGCGGTTTATTAACCGCTTAATCAGTTTTTGGAGAGCTATCCATTGCTGAAAACTAGAGCATTTTGTGGGCTCTGGTTGCAGAGGAATTTTGATTCAAAGTTAATCTTTCTTGTTTCAACCCAAAAACTAAAAATCTTAATATGGCCATAACTTCCAAAATAAAGCTCGTAAGAGGTTGCGGTTAGCGTTGTTGAACAGATAACGGTCAGGTCTTTGCATTGCCGTTCAAAACTCAACTTTTTTTTTTCCAATCGATTTTCGAAAAAAAGCATGGACTACCCCCTTATCACTAAAAATTGATTTTTTTACGAAAGTCTCTGGAACCCATTGAAACGTAAATATAAAGAAAGGTTTTGTCAAATGCAACCAGCACATCCAAAGCAAACCCTTTTATAAGGTCTAGTTTTCGAGATATTTGCATTCAAAGTTATTTTTTTGAGTTATGAAGGCTTGTATGACTTTGGATGCCTACAGTTCCGCAAATAAGGCTATCACGTCATTTTCGCTTGCAAAACGCTTAACTAGTTTTTCAGTAGCTATCCGTAGCTGAAAACTAGAACATTCTAGGAGGTCTGGTTGCGGAGATATCTTAATTCAAAGTAAATCCATTAAAATCGATTTTTTTGAGTTTTGAAATTTTTCATGACTTTGGATGTCTACAGTTCCACAAATAAGGCTCGGAAGGCCTTGCGGTTTATTAACCGCTTAATCAGTTTTTGGAGAGCTATCCATTGCTGAAAACTAGAGCATTTTGTGGGCTCTGGTTGCAGAGGAATTTTGATTCAAAGTTAATCTTTCTTGTTTCAACCCAAAAACTAAAAATCTTAATATGGCCATAACTTCCAAAATAAAGCTCGTAAGAGGTTGCGGTTAGCGTTGTTGAACAGATAACGGTCAGGTCTTTGCATTGCCGTTCAAAACTCAACTTTTTTTTTTCCAATCGATTTTCGAAAAAAAGCATGGACTACCCCCTTATCACTAAAAATTGATTTTTTTACGAAAGTCTCTGGAACCCATTGAAACGTAAATATATAGAAAGGTTTTGTCAAATGCAACCAGCACATCCAAAGCAAACCCTTTTATAAGGTCTAGTTTTCGAGATATTTGAAAACTAGAACATTCTAGGAGGTCTGGTTGCGGAGATATCTTAATTCAAAGTAAATCCATTAAAATCGATTTTTTTGAGTTTTGAAATTTTGCATGACTTTGGATGTCTACAGTTCCATAAATAAGGCTCGGAAGGCCTTGCGGTTTATTAACCGCTTAATCAGTTTTTGGAGAGCTATCCATTGCTGAAAACTAGAGCATTTTGTGGGCTCTGGTTGCAGAGGAATTTTGATTCAAAGTTAATCTTTCTTGTTTCAACCCAAAAACTAAAAATCTTAATATGGCCATAACTTCCAAAATAAAGCTCGTAAGAGGTTGCGGTTAGCGTTGTTGAACAGATAACGGTCAGGTCTTTGCATTGCCGTTCAAAACTCAACTTTTTTTTTCCAATCGATTTTCGAAAAAAAGCATGGACTACCCCCTTATCACTAAAAATTGATTTTTTTACGAAAGTCTCTGGAACCCATTGAAACGTAAATATATAGAAAGGTTTTGTCAAATGCAACCAGCACATCCAAAGCAAACCCTTTTATAAGGTCTAGTTTTCGAGATATTTGCATTCAAAGTTATTTTTTTGAGTTATGAAGGCTTGTATGACTTTGGATGCCTACAGTTCCGCAAATAAGGCTATCACGTCATTTTCGCTTGCAAAACGCTTAACTAGTTTTTCAGTAGCTATCCGTAGCTGAAAACTAGAACATTCTAGGAGGTCTGGTTGCGGAGATATCTTAATTCAAAGTAAATCCATTAAAATCGATTTTTTTGAGTTTTGAAATTTTGCATGACTTTGGATGTCTACAGTTCCACAAATAAGGCTCGGAAGGCCTTGCGGTTTATTAACCGCTTAATCAGTTTTTGGAGAGCTATCCATTGCTGAAAACTAGAGCATTTTGTGGGCTCTGGTTGCAGAGGAATTTTGATTCAAAGTTAATCTTTCTTGTTTCAACCCAAAAACTAAAAATCTTAATATGGCCATAACTTCCAAAATAAAGCTCGTAAGAGGTTGCGGTTAGCGTTGTTGAGCAGATAACGGTCAGGTCTTTGCATTGCCGTTCAAAACTCAACTTTTTTTTTTCCAATCGATTTTCGAAAAAAAGCATGGACTACCCCCTTATCACTAAAAATTGATTTTTTTACGAAAGTCTCTGGAACCCATTGAAACGTAAATATATAGAAAGGTTTTGTCAAATGCAACCAGCACATCCAAAGCAAACCCTTTTATAAGGTCTAGTTTTCGAGATATTTGCATTCAAAGTTATTTTTTTGAGTTATGAAGGCTTGTATGACTTTGGATGCCTACAGTTCCGCAAATAAGGCTATCACGTCATTTTCGCTTGCAAAACGCTTAACTAGTTTTTCAGTAGCTATCCGTAGCTGAAAACTAGAACATTCTAGGAGGTCTGGTTGCGGAGATATCTTAATTCAAAGTAAATCCATTAAAATCGATTTTTTTGAGTTTTGAAATTTTGCATGACTTTGGATGTCTACAGTTCCACAAATAAGGCTCGGAAGGCCTTGCGGTTTATTAACCGCTTAATCAGTTTTTGGAGAGCTATCCATTGCTGAAAACTAGAGCATTTTGTGGGCTCTGGTTGCAGAGGAATTTTGATTCAAAGTTAATCTTTCTTGTTTCAACCCAAAAACTAAAAATCTTAATATGGCCATAACTTCCAAAATAAAGCTCGTAAGAGGTTGCGGTTAGCGTTGTTGAACAGATAACGGTCAGGTCTTTGCATTGCCGTTCAAAACTCAACTTTTTTTTTTCCAATCGATTTTCGAAAAAAAGCATGGACTACCCCCTTATCACTAAAAATTGATTTTTTTACGAAAGTCTCTGGAACCCATTGAAACGTAAATATATAGAAAGGTTTTGTCAAATGCAACCAGCACATCCAAAGCAAACCCTTTTATAAGGTCTAGTTTTCGAGATATTTGCATTCAAAGTTATTTTTTTGAGTTATGAAGGCTTGTATGACTTTGGATGCCTACAGTTCCGCAAATAAGGCTATCACGTCATTTTCGCTTGCAAAACGCTTAACTAGTTTTTCAGTAGCTATCCGTAGCTGAAAACTTGAACATTCTAGGAGGTCTGGTTGCGGAGATATCTTAATTCAAAGTAAATCCATTAAAATCGATTTTTTTGAGTTTTGAAATTTTGCATGACTTTGGATGTCTACAGTTCCACAAATAAGGCTCGGAAGGCCTTGCGGTTTATTAACCGCTTAATCAGTTTTTGGAGAGCTATCCATTGCTGAAAACTAGAGCATTTTGTGGGCTCTGGTTGCAGAGGAATTTTGATTCAAAGTTAATCTTTCTTGTTTCAACCCAAAAACTAAAAATCTTAATATGGCCATAACTTCCAAAATAAAGCTCGTAAGAGGTTGCGGTTAGCGTTGTTGAGCAGATAACGGTCAGGTCTTTGCATTGCCGTTCAAAACTCAACTTTTTTTTTTCCAATCGATTTTCGAAAAAAAGCATGGACTACCCCCTTATCACTAAAAATTGATTTTTTTACGAAAGTCTCTGGAACCCATTGAAACGTAAATATATAGAAAGGTTTTGTCAAATGCAACCAGCACATCCAAAGCAAACCCTTTTATAAGGTCTAGTTTTCGAGATATTTGCATTCAAAGTTATTTTTTTGAGTTATGAAGGCTTGTATGACTTTGGATGCCTACAGTTCCGCAAATAAGGCTATCACGTCATTTTCGCTTGCAAAACGCTTAACTAGTTTTTCAGTAGCTATCCGTAGCTGAAAACTAGAACATTCTAGGAGGTCTGGTTGCGGAGATATCTTAATTCAAAGTAAATCCATTAAAATCGATTTTTTTGAGTTTTGAAATTTTGCATGACTTTGGATGTCTACAGTTCCACAAATAAGGCTCGGAAGGCCTTGCGGTTTATTAACCGCTTAATCAGTTTTTGGAGAGCTATCCATTGCTGAAAACTAGAGCATTTTGTGGGCTCTGGTTGCAGAGGAATTTTGATTCAAAGTTAATCTTTCTTGTTTCAACCCAAAAACTAAAAATCTTAATATGGCCATAACTTCCAAAATAAAGCTCGTAAGAGGTTGCGGTTAGCGTTGTTGAACAGATAACGGTCAGGTCTTTGCATTGCCGTTCAAAACTCAACTTTTTTTTTCCAATCGATTTTCGAAAAAAAGCATGGACTACCCCCTTATCACTAAAAATTGATTTTTTTACGAAAGTCTCTGGAACCCATTGAAACGTAAATATATAGAAAGGTTTTGTCAAATGCAACCAGCACATCTAAAGCAAACCCTTTTATAAGGTCTAGTTTTCGAGATATTTGCATTCAAAGTTATTTTTTTGAGTTATGAAGGCTTGTATGACTTTGGATGCCTACAGTTCCGCAAATAAGGCTATCACGTCATTTTCGCTTGCAAAACGCTTAACTAGTTTTTCAGTAGCTATCCGTAGCTGAAAACTAGAACATTCTAGGAGGTCTGGTTGCGGAGATATCTTAATTCAAAGTAAATCCATTAAAATCGATTTTTTTGAGTTTTGAAATTTTGCATGACTTTGGATGTCTACAGTTCCACAAATAAGGCTCGGAAGGCCTTGCGGTTTATTAACCGCTTAATCAGTTTTTGGAGAGCTATCCATTGCTGAAAACTAGAGCATTTTGTGGGCTCTGGTTGCAGAGGAATTTTGATTCAAAGTTAATCTTTCTTGTTTCAACCCAAAAACTAAAAATCTTAATATGGCCATAACTTCCAAAATAAAGCTCGTAAGAGGTTGCGGTTAGCGTTGTTGAACAGATAACGGTCAGGTCTTTGCATTGCCGTTCAAAACTCAACTTTTTTTTTTCTAATCGATTTTCGAAAAAAAGCATGGACTACCCCCTTATCACTAAAAATTGATTTTTTTACGAAAGTCTCTGGAACCCATTGAAACGTAAATATATAGAAAGGTTTTGTCAAATGCAACCAGCACATCCAAAGCAAACCCTTTTATAAGGTCTAGTTTTCGAGATATTTGCATTCAAAGTTATTTTTTTGAGTTATGAAGGCTTGTATGACTTTGGATGCCTACAGTTCCGCAAATAAGGCTATCACGTCATTTTCGCTTGCAAAACGCTTAACTAGTTTTTCAGTAGCTATCCGTAGCTGAAAACTAGAACATTCTAGGAGGTCTGGTTGCGGAGATATCTTAATTCAAAGTAAATCCATTAAAATCGATTTTTTTGAGTTTTGAAATTTTGCATGACTTTGGATGTCTACAGTTCCACAAATAAGGCTCGGAAGGCCTTGCGGTTTATTAACCGCTTAATCAGTTTTTGGAGAGCTATCCATTGCTGAAAACTAGAGCATTTTGTGGGCTCTGGTTGCAGAGGAATTTTGATTCAAAGTTAATCTTTCTTGTTTCAACCCAAAAACTAAAAATCTTAATATGGCCATAACTTCCAAAATAAAGCTCGTAAGAGGTTGCGGTTAGCGTTGTTGAACAGATAACGGTCAGGTCTTTGCATTGCCGTTCAAAACTCAACTTTTTTTTTCCAATCGATTTTCGAAAAGAAGCATGGACTACCCCCTTATCACTAAAAATTGATTTGACTTTTTTTTTTCCAATCGATTTTCGAAAAAAAGCATGGACTACCCCCTTATCACTAAAAATTGATTTTTTTACGAAAGTCTCTGGAACCCATTGAAACGTAAATATATAGAAAGGTTTTGTCAAATGCAACCAGCACATCCAAAGCAAACCCTTTTATAAGGTCTAGTTTTCGAGATATTTGCATTCAAAGTTATTTTTTTGAGTTATGAAGGCTTGTATGACTTTGGATGCCTACAGTTCCGCAAATAAGGCTATCACGTCATTTTCGCTTGCAAAACGCTTAACTAGTTTTTCAGTAGCTATCCGTAGCTGAAAACTAGAACATTCTAGGAGGTCTGGTTGCGGAGATATCTCAATTCAAAGTAAATCCATTAAAATCGATTTTTTTGAGTTTTGAAATTTTGCATGACTTTGGATGTCTACAGTTCCACAAATAAGGCTCGGAAGGCCTTGCGGTTTATTAACCGCTTAATCAGTTTTTGGAGAGCTATCCATTGCTGAAAACTAGAGCATTTTGTGGGCTCTGGTTGCAGAGGAATTTTGATTCAAAGTTAATCTTTCTTGTTTCAACCCAAAAACTAAAAATCTTAATATGGCCATAACTTCCAAAATAAAGCTCGTAAGAGGTTGCGGTTAGCGTTGTTGAACAGATAACGGTCAGGTCTTTGCATTGCCGTTCAAAACTCAACTTTTTTTTTTCCAATCGATTTTCGAAAAAAAGCATGGACTACCCCCTTATCACTAAAAATTGATTTTTTTACGAAAGTCTCTGGAACCCATTGAAACGTAAATATATAGAAAGGTTTTGTCAAATGCAACCAGCACATCCAATGCAAACCCTTTTATAAGGTCTAGTTTTCGAGATATTTGCATTCAAAGTTATTTTTTTGAGTTATGAAGGCTTGTATGACTTTGGATGCCTACAGTTCCGCAAATAAGGCTATCACGTCATTTTCGCTTGCAAAACGCTTAACTAGTTTTTCAGTAGCTATCCGTAGCTGAAAACTTGAACATTCTAGGAGGTCTGGTTGCGGAGATATCTTAATTCAAAGTAAATCCATTAAAATCGATTTTTTTGAGTTTTGAAATTTTGCATGACTTTGGATGTCTACAGTTCCACAAATAAGGCTCGGAAGGCCTTGCGGTTTATTAACCGCTTAATCAGTTTTTGGAGAGCTATCCATTGCTGAAAACTAGAGCATTTTGTGGGCTCTGGTTGCAGAGGAATTTTGATTCAAAGTTAATCTTTCTTGTTTCAACCCAAAAACTAAAAATCTTAATATGGCCATAACTTCCAAAATAAAGCTCGTAAGAGGTTGCGGTTAGCGTTGTTGAACAGATAACGGTCAGGTCTTTGCATTGCCGTTCAAAACTCAACTTTTTTTTTTCCAATCGATTTTCGAAAAAAAGCATGGACTACCCCCTTATCACTAAAAATTGATTTTTTTACGAAAGTCTCTGGAACCCATTGAAACGTAAATATATAGAAAGGTTTTGTCAAATGCAACCAGCACATCCAAAGCAAACCCTTTTATAAGGTCTAGTTTTCGAGATATTTGCATTCAAAGTTATTTTTTTGAGTTATGAAGGCTTGTATGACTTTGGATGCCTACAGTTCCGCAAATAAGGCTATCACGTCATTTTCGCTTGCAAAACGCTTAACTAGTTTTTCAGTAGCTATCCGTAGCTGAAAACTAGAACATTCTAGGAGGTCTGGTTGCGGAGATATCTTAATTCAAAGTAAATCCATTAAAATCGATTTTTTTGAGTTTTGAAATTTTGCATGACTTTGGATGTCTACAGTTCCACAAATAAGGCTCGGAAGGCCTTGCGGTTTATTAACCGCTTAATCAGTTTTTGGAGAGCTATCCATTGCTGAAAACTAGAGCATTTTGTGGGCTCTGGTTGCAGAGGAATTTTGATTCAAAGTTAATCTTTCTTGTTTCAACCCAAAAACTAAAAATCTTAATATGGCCATAACTTCCAAAATAAAGCTCGTAAGAGGTTGCGGTTAGCGTTGTTGAACAGATAACGGTCAGGTCTTTGCATTGCCGTTCAAAACTCAACTTTTTTTTTTCCAATCGATTTTCGAAAAAAAGCATGGACTATCACTAAAAATTGATTTTTTTACGAAAGTCTCTGGAACCCATTGAAACGTAAATATATAGAAAGGTTTTGTCAAATGCAACCAGCACATCCAAAGCAAACCCTTTTATAAGGTCTAGTTTTCGAGATATTTGCATTCAAAGTTATTTTTTTGAGTTATGAAGGCTTGTATGACTTTGGATGCCTACAGTTCCGCAAATAAGGCTATCACGTCATTTTCGCTTGCAAAACGCTTAACTAGTTTTTCAGTAGCTATCCGTAGCTGAAAACTAGAACATTCTAGGAGGTCTGGTTGCGGAGATATCTTAATTCAAAGTAAATCCATTAAAATCGATTTTTTTGAGTTTTGAAATTTTGCATGACTTTGGATGTCTACAGTTCCACAAATAAGGCTCGGAAGGCCTTGCGGTTTATTAACCGCTTAATCAGTTTTTGGAGAGCTATCCATTGCTGAAAACTAGAGCATTTTGTGGGCTCTGGTTGCAGAGGAATTTTGATTCAAAGTTAATCTTTCTTGTTTCAACCCAAAAACTAAAAATCTTAATATGGCCATAACTTCCAAAATAAAGCTCGTAAGAGGTTGCGGTTAGCGTTGTTGAACAGATAACGGTCAGGTCTTTGCATTGCCGTTCAAAACTCAACTTTTTTTTTTCCAATCGATTTTCGAAAAAAAGCATGGACTACCCCCTTATCACTAAAAATTGATTTTTTTACGAAAGTCTCTGGAACCCATTGAAACGTAAATATATAGAAAGGTTTTGTCAAATGCAACCAGCACATCCAAAGCAAACCCTTTTATAAGGTCTAGTTTTCGAGATATTTGCATTCAAAGTTATTTTTTTGAGTTATGAAGGCTTGTATGACTTTGGATGCCTACAGTTCCGCAAATAAGGCTATCACGTCATTTTCGCTTGCAAAACGCTTAACTAGTTTTTCAGTAGCTATCCGTAGCTGAAAACTAGAACATTCTAGGAGGTCTGGTTGCGGAGATATCTTAATTCAAAGTAAATCCATTAAAATCGATTTTTTTGAGTTTTGAAATTTTGCATGACTTTGGATGTCTACAGTTCCACAAATAAGGCTCGGAAGGCCTTGCGGTTTATTAACCGCTTAATCAGTTTTTGGAGAGCTATCCATTGCTGAAAACTAGAGCATTTTGTGGGCTCTGGTTGCAGAGGAATTTTGATTCAAAGTTAATCTTTCTTGTTTCAACCCAAAAACTAAAAATCTTAATATGGCCATAACTTCCAAAATAAAGCTCGTAAGAGGTTGCGGTTAGCGTTGTTGAACAGATAACGGTCAGGTCTTTGCATTGCCGTTCAAAACTCAACTTTTTTTTTTCCAATCGATTTTCGAAAAAAAGCATGGACTACCCCCTTATCACTAAAAATTGATTTTTTTACGAAAGTCTCTGGAACCCATTGAAACGTAAATATATAGAAAGGTTTTGTCAAATGCAACCAGCACATCCAAAGCAAACCCTTTTATAAGGTCTAGTTTTCGAGATATTTGCATTCAAAGTTATTTTTTTGAGTTATGAAGGCTTGTATGACTTTGGATGCCTACAGTTCCGCAAATAAGGCTATCACGTCATTTTCGCTTGCAAAACGCTTAACTAGTTTTTCAGTAGCTATCCGTAGCTGAAAACTAGAACATTCTAGGAGGTCTGGTTGCGGAGATATCTTAATTCAAAGTAAATCCATTAAAATCGATTTTTTTGAGTTTTGAAATTTTGCATGACTTTGGATGTCTACAGTTCCACAAATAAGGCTCGGAAGGCCTTGCGGTTTATTAACCGCTTAATCAGTTTTTGGAGAGCTATCCATTGCTGAAAACTAGAGCATTTTGTGGGCTCTGGTTGCAGAGGAATTTTGATTCAAAGTTAATCTTTCTTGTTTCAACCCAAAAACTAAAAATCTTAATATGGCCATAACTTCCAAAATAAAGCTCGTAAGAGGTTGCGGTTAGCGTTGTTGAACAGATAACGGTCAGGTCTTTGCATTGCCGTTCAAAACTCAACTTTTTTTTTCCAATCGATTTTCGAAAAAAAGCATGGACTACCCCCTTATCACTAAAAATTGATTTTTTTACGAAAGTCTCTGGAACCCATTGAAACGTAAATATATAGAAAGGTTTTGTCAAATGCAACCAGCACATCCAAAGCAAACCCTTTTATAAGGTCTAGTTTTCGAGATATTTGCATTCAAAGTTATTTTTTTGAGTTATGAAGGCTTGTATGACTTTGGATGCCTACAGTTCCGCAAATAAGGCTATCACGTCATTTTCGCTTGCAAAACGCTTAACTAGTTTTTCAGTAGCTATCCGTAGCTGAAAACTAGAACATTCTAGGAGGTCTGGTTGCGGAGATATCTTAATTCAAAGTAAATCCATTAAAATCGATTTTTTTGAGTTTTGAAATTTTGCATGACTTTGGATGTCTACAGTTCCACAAATAAGGCTCGGAAGGCCTTGCGGTTTATTAACCGCTTAATCAGTTTTTGGAGAGCTATCCATTGCTGAAAACTAGAGCATTTTGTGGGCTCTGGTTGCAGAGGAATTTTGATTCAAAGTTAATCTTTCTTGTTTCAACCCAAAAACTAAAAATCTTAATATGGCCATAACTTCCAAAATAAAGCTCGTAAGAGGTTGCGGTTAGCGTTGTTGAACAGATAACGGTCAGGTCTTTGCATTGCCGTTCAAAACTCAACTTTTTTTTTTCCAATCGATTTTCGAAAAAAAGCATGGACTACCCCCTTATCACTAAAAATTGATTTTTTTACGAAAGTCTCTGGAACCCATTGAAACGTAAATATATAGAAAGGTTTTGTCAAATGCAACCAGCACATCCAAAGCAAACCCTTTTATAAGGTCTAGTTTTCGAGATATTTGCATTCAAAGTTATTTTTTTGAGTTATGAAGGCTTGTATGACTTTGGATGCCTACAGTTCCGCAAATAAGGCTATCACGTCATTTTCGCTTGCAAAACGCTTAACTAGTTTTTCAGTAGCTATCCGTAGCTGAAAACTAGAACATTCTAGGAGGTCTGGTTGCGGAGATATCTTAATTCAAAGTAAATCCATTAAAATCGATTTTTTTGAGTTTTGAAATTTTGCATGACTTTGGATGTCTACAGTTCCACAAATAAGGCTCGGAAGGCCTTGCGGTTTATTAACCGCTTAATCAGTTTTTGGAGAGCTATCCATTGCTGAAAACTAGAGCATTTTGTGGGCTCTGGTTGCAGAGGAATTTTGATTCAAAGTTAATCTTTCTTGTTTCAACCCAAAAACTAAAAATCTTAATATGGCCATAACTTCCAAAATAAAGCTCGTAAGAGGTTGCGGTTAGCGTTGTTGAACAGATAACGGTCAGGTCTTTGCATTGCCGTTCAAAACTCAACTTTTTTTTTTCCAATCGATTTTCGAAAAAAAGCATGGACTACCCCCTTATCACTAAAAATTGAGTTTTTTACGAAAGTCTCTGGAACCCATTGAAACGTAAATATATAGAAAGGTTTTGTCAAATGCAACCAGCACATCCAAAGCAAACCCTTTTATAAGGTCTAGTTTTCGAGATATTTGCATTCAAAGTTATTTTTTTGAGTTATGAAGGCTTGTATGACTTTGGATGCCTACAGTTCCGCAAATAAGGCTATCACGTCATTTTCGCTTGCAAAACGCTTAACTAGTTTTTCAGTAGCTATCCGTAGCTGAAAACTAGAACATTCTAGGAGGTCTGGTTGCGGAGATATCTTAATTCAAAGTAAATCCATTAAAATCGATTTTTTTGAGTTTTGAAATTTTGCATGACTTTGGATGTCTACAGTTCCACAAATAAGGCTCGGAAGGCCTTGCGGTTTATTAACCGCTTAATCAGTTTTTGGAGAGCTATCCATTGCTGAAAACTAGAGCATTTTGTGGGCTCTGGTTGCAGAGGAATTTTGATTCAAAGTTAATCTTTCTTGTTTCAACCCAAAAACTAAAAATCTTAATATGGCCATAACTTCCAAAATAAAGCTCGTAAGAGGTTGCGGTTAGCGTTGTTGAACAGATAACGGTCAGGTCTTTGCATTGCCGTTCAAAACTCAACTTTTTTTTTTCCAATCGATTTTCGAAAAAAAGCATGGACTACCCCCTTATCACTAAAAATTGATTTTTTTACGAAAGTCTCTGGAACCCATTGAAACGTAAATATATAGAAAGGTTTTGTCAAATGCAACCAGCACATCCAAAGCAAACCCTTTTATAAGGTCTAGTTTTCGAGATATTTGCATTCAAAGTTATTTTTTTGAGTTATGAAGGCTTGTATGACTTTGGATGCCTACAGTTCCGCTAATAAGGCTATCACGTCATTTTCGCTTGCAAAACGCTTAACTAGTTTTTCAGTAGCTATCCGTAGCTGAAAACTAGAACATTCTAGGAGGTCTGGTTGCGGAGATATCTTAATTCAAAGTAAATCCATTAAAATCGATTTTTTTGAGTTTTGAAATTTTGCATGACTTTGGATGTCTACAGTTCCACAAATAAGGCTCGGAAGGCCTTGCGGTTTATTAACCGCTTAATCAGTTTTTGGAGAGCTATCCATTGCTGAAAACTAGAGCATTTTGTGGGCTCTGGTTGCAGAGGAATTTTGATTCAAAGTTAATCTTTCTTGTTTCAACCCAAAAACTAAAAATCTTAATATGGCCATAACTTCCAAAATAAAGCTCGTAAGAGGTTGCGGTTAGCGTTGTTGAACAGATAACGGTCAGGTCTTTGCATTGCCGTTCAAAACTCAACTTTTTTTTTTCCAATCGATTTTCGAAAAAAAGCATGGACTACCCCCTTATCACTAAAAATTGATTTTTTTACGAAAGTCTCTGGAACCCATTGAAACGTAAATATATAGAAAGGTTTTGTCAAATGCAACCAGCACATCCAAAGCAAACCCTTTTATAAGGTCTAGTTTTCGAGATATTTGCATTCAAAGTTATTTTTTTGAGTTATGAAGGCTTGTATGACTTTGGATGCCTACAGTTCCGCAAATAAGGCTATCACGTCATTTTCGCTTGCAAAACGCTTAACTAGTTTTTCAGTAGCTATCCGTAGCTGAAAACTAGAACATTCTAGGAGGTCTGGTTGCGGAGATATCTTAATTCAAAGTAAATCCATTAAAATCGATTTTTTTGAGTTTTGAAATTTTGCATGACTTTGGATGTCTACAGTTCCACAAATAAGGCTCGGAAGGCCTTGCGGTTTATTAACCGCTTAATCAGTTTTTGGAGAGCTATCCATTGCTGAAAACTAGAGCATTTTGTGGGCTCTGGTTGCAGAGGAATTTTGATTCAAAGTTAATCTTTCTTGTTTCAACCCAAAAACTAAAAATCTTAATATGGCCATAACTTCCAAAATAAAGCTCGTAAGAGGTTGCGGTTAGCGTTGTTGAACAGATAACGGTCAGGTCTTTGCATTGCCGTTCAAAACTCAACTTTTTTTTTTCCAATCGATTTTCGAAAAAAAGCATGGACTACCCCCTTATCACTAAAAATTGATTTTTTTACGAAAGTCTCTGGAACCCATTGAAACGTAAATATATAGAAAGGTTTTGTCAAATGCAACCAGCACATCCAAAGCAAACCCTTTTATAAGGTCTAGTTTTCGAGATATTTGCATTCAAAGTTATTTTTTTGAGTTATGAAGGCTTGTATGACTTTGGATGCCTACAGTTCCGCAAATAAGGCTATCACGTCATTTTCGCTTGCAAAACGCTTAACTAGTTTTTCAGTAGCTATCCGTAGCTGAAAACTAGAACATTCTAGGAGGTCTGGTTGCGGAGATATCTTAATTCAAAGTAAATCCATTAAAATCGATTTTTTTGAGTTTTGAAATTTTGCATGACTTTGGATGTCTACAGTTCCACAAATAAGGCTCGGAAGGCCTTGCGGTTTATTAACCGCTTAATCAGTTTTTGGAGAGCTATCCATTGCTGAAAACTAGAGCATTTTGTGGGCTCTGGTTGCAGAGGAATTTTGATTCAAAGTTAATCTTTCTTGTTTCAACCCAAAAACTAAAAATCTTAATATGGCCATAACTTCCAAAATAAAGCTCGTAAGAGGTTGCGGTTAGCGTTGTTGAACAGATAACGGTCAGGTCGTTGCATTGCCGTTCAAAACTCAACTTTTTTTTTTCCAATCGATTTTCGAAAAAAAGCATGGACTACCCCCTTATCACTAAAAATTGATTTTTTTACGAAAGTCTCTGGAACCCATTGAAACGTAAATATATAGAAAGGTTTTGTCAAATGCAACCAGCACATCCAAAGCAAACCCTTTTATAAGGTCTAGTTTTCGAGATATTTGCATTCAAAGTTATTTTTTTGAGTTATGAAGGCTTGTATGACTTTGGATGCCTACAGTTCCGCAAATAAGGCTATCACGTCATTTTCGCTTGCAAAACGCTTAACTAGTTTTTCAGTAGCTATCCGTAGCTGAAAACTAGAACATTCTAGGAGGTCTGGTTGCGGAGATATCTTAATTCAAAGTAAATCCATTAAAATCGATTTTTTTGAGTTTTGAAATTTTGCATGACTTTGGATGTCTACAGTTCCACAAATAAGGCTCGGAAGGCCTTGCGGTTTATTAACCGCTTAATCAGTTTTTGGAGAGCTATCCATTGCTGAAAACTAGAGCATTTTGTGGGCTCTGGTTGCAGAGGAATTTTGATTCAAAGTTAATCTTTCTTGTTTCAACCCAAAAACTAAAAATCTTAATATGGCCATAACTTCCAAAATAAAGCTCGTAAGAGGTTGCGGTTAGCGTTGTTGAACAGATAACGGTCAGGTCTTTGCATTGCCGTTCAAAACTCAACTTTTTTTTTTCCAATCGATTTTCGAAAAAAAGCATGGACTACCCCCTTATCACTAAAAATTGATTTTTTTACGAAAGTCTCTGGAACCCATTGAAACGTAAATATATAGAAAGGTTTTGTCAAATGCAACCAGCACATCCAAAGCAAACCCTTTTATAAGGTCTAGTTTTCGAGATATTTGCATTCAAAGTTATTTTTTTGAGTTATGAAGGCTTGTATGACTTTGGATGCCTACAGTTCCGCAAATAAGGCTATCACGTCATTTTCGCTTGCAAAACGCTTAACTAGTTTTTCAGTAGCTATCCGTAGCTGAAAACTAGAACATTCTAGGAGGTCTGGTTGCGGAGATATCTTAATTCAAAGTAAATCCATTAAAATCGATTTTTTTGAGTTTTGAAATTTTGCATGACTTTGGATGTCTACAGTTCCACAAATAAGGCTCGGAAGGCCTTGCGGTTTATTAACCGCTTAATCAGTTTTTGGAGAGCTATCCATTGCTGAAAACTAGAGCATTTTGTGGGCTCTGGTTGCAGAGGAATTTTGATTCAAAGTTAATCTTTCTTGTTTCAACCCAAAAACTAAAAATCTTAATATGGCCATAACTTCCAAAATAAAGCTCGTAAGAGGTTGCGGTTAGCGTTGTTGAACAGATAACGGTCAGGTCTTTGCATTGCCGTTCAAAACTCAACTTTTTTTTTTCCAATCGATTTTCGAAAAAAAGCATGGACTACCCCCTTATCACTAAAAATTGATTTTTTTACGAAAGTCTCTGGAACCCATTGAAACGTAAATATATAGAAAGGTTTTGTCAAATGCAACCAGCACATCCAAAGCAAACCCTTTTATAAGGTCTAGTTTTCGAGATATTTGCATTCAAAGTTATTTTTTTGAGTTATGAAGGCTTGTATGACTTTGGATGCCTACAGTTCCGCTAATAAGGCTATCACGTCATTTTCGCTTGCAAAACGCTTAACTAGTTTTTCAGTAGCTATCCGTAGCTGAAAACTAGAACATTCTAGGAGGTCTGGTTGCGGAGATATCTTAATTCAAAGTAAATCCATTAAAATCGATTTTTTTGAGTTTTGAAATTTTGCATGACTTTGGATGTCTACAGTTCCACAAATAAGGCTCGGAAGGCCTTGCGGTTTATTAACCGCTTAATCAGTTTTTGGAGAGCTATCCATTGCTGAAAACTAGAGCATTTTGTGGGCTCTGGTTGCAGAGGAATTTTGATTCAAAGTTAATCTTTCTTGTTTCAACCCAAAAACTAAAAATCTTAATATGGCCATAACTTCCAAAATAAAGCTCGTAAGAGGTTGCGGTTAGCGTTGTTGAACAGATAACGGTCAGGTCTTTGCATTGCCGTTCAAAACTCAACTTTTTTTTTTCCAATCGATTTTCGAAAAAAAGCATGGACTACCCCCTTATCACTAAAAATTGATTTTTTTACGAAAGTCTCTGGAACCCATTGAAACGTAAATATATAGAAAGGTTTTGTCAAATGCAACCAGCACATCCAAAGCAAACCCTTTTATAAGGTCTAGTTTTCGAGATATTTGCATTCAAAGTTATTTTTTTGAGTTATGAAGGCTTGTATGACTTTGGATGCCTACAGTTCCGCAAATAAGGCTATCACGTCATTTTCGCTTGCAAAACGCTTAACTAGTTTTTCAGTAGCTATCCGTAGCTGAAAACTAGAACATTCTAGGAGGTCTGGTTGCGGAGATATCTTAATTCAAAGTAAATCCATTAAAATCGATTTTTTTGAGTTTTGAAATTTTGCATGACTTTGGATGTCTACAGTTCCACAAATAAGGCTCGGAAGGCCTTGCGGTTTATTAACCGCTTAATCAGTTTTTGGAGAGCTATCCATTGCTGAAAACTAGAGCATTTTGTGGGCTCTGGTTGCAGAGGAATTTTGATTCAAAGTTAATCTTTCTTGTTTCAACCCAAAAACTAAAAATCTTAATATGGCCATAACTTCCAAAATAAAGCTCGTAAGAGGTTGCGGTTAGCGTTGTTGAACAGATAACGGTCAGGTCTTTGCATTGCCGTTCAAAACTCAACTTTTTTTTTTCCAATCGATTTTCGAAAAAAAGCATGGACTACCCCCTTATCACTAAAAATTGATTTTTTTACGAAAGTCTCTGGAACCCATTGAAACGTAAATATATAGAAAGGTTTTGTCAAATGCAACCAGCACATCCAAAGCAAACCCTTTTATAAGGTCTAGTTTTCGAGATATTTGCATTCAAAGTTATTTTTTTGAGTTATGAAGGCTTGTATGACTTTGGATGCATACAGTTCCGCTAATAAGGCTATCACGTCATTTTCGCTTGCAAAACGCTTAACTAGTTTTTCAGTAGCTATCCGTAGCTGAAAACTAGAACATTCTAGGAGGTCTGGTTGCGGAGATATCTTAATTCAAAGTAAATCCATTAAAATCGATTTTTTTGAGTTTTGAAATTTTGCATGACTTTGGATGTCTACAGTTCCACAAATAAGGCTCGGAAGGCCTTGCGGTTTATTAACCGCTTAATCAGTTTTTGGAGAGCTATCCATTGCTGAAAACTAGAGCATTTTGTGGGCTCTGGTTGCAGAGGAATTTTGATTCAAAGTTAATCTTTCTTGTTTCAACCCAAAAACTAAAAATCTTAATATGGCCATAACTTCCAAAATAAAGCTCGTAAGAGGTTGCGGTTAGCGTTGTTGAACAGATAACGGTCAGGTCTTTGCATTGCCGTTCAAAACTCAACTTTTTTTTTTCCAATCGATTTTCGAAAAAAAGCATGGACTACCCCCTTATCACTAAAAATTGATTTTTTTACGAAAGTCTCTGGAACCCATTGAAACGTAAATATATAGAAAGGTTTTGTCAAATGCAACCAGCACATCCAAAGCAAACCCTTTTATAAGGTCTAGTTTTCGAGATATTTGCATTCAAAGTTATTTTTTTGAGTTATGAAGGCTTGTATGACTTTGGATGCCTACAGTTCCGCTAATAAGGCTATCACGTCATTTTCGCTTGCAAAACGCTTAACTAGTTTTTCAGTAGCTATCCGTAGCTGAAAACTAGAACATTCTAGGAGGTCTGGTTGCGGAGATATCTTAATTCAAAGTAAATCCATTAAAATCGATTTTTTTGAGTTTTGAAATTTTGCATGACTTTGGATGTCTACAGTTCCACAAATAAGGCTCGGAAGGCCTTGCGGTTTATTAACCGCTTAATCAGTTTTTGGAGAGCTATCCATTGCTGAAAACTAGAGCATTTTGTGGGCTCTGGTTGCAGAGGAATTTTGATTCAAAGTTAATCTTTCTTGTTTCAACCTAAAAACTAAAAATCTTAATATGGCCATAACTTCCAAAATAAAGCTCGTAAGAGGTTGCGGTTAGCGTTGTTGAACAGATAACGGTCAGGTCTTTGCATTGCCGTTCAAAACTCAACTTTTTTTTTTCCAATCGATTTTCGAAAAAAAGCATGGACTACCCCCTTATCACTAAAAATTGATTTTTTTACGAAAGTCTCTGGAACCCATTGAAACGTAAATATATAGAAAGGTTTTGTCAAATGCAACCAGCACATCCAAAGCAAACCCTTTTATAAGGTCTAGTTTTCGAGATATTTGCATTCAAAGTTATTTTTTTGAGTTATGAAGGCTTGTATGACTTTGGATGCCTACAGTTCCGCAAATAAGGCTATCACGTCATTTTCGCTTGCAAAACGCTTAACTAGTTTTTCAGTAGCTATCCGTAGCTGAAAACTAGAACATTCTAGGAGGTCTGGTTGCGGAGATATCTTAATTCAAAGTAAATCCATTAAAATCGATTTTTTTGAGTTTTGAAATTTTGCATGACTTTGGATGTCTACAGTTCCACAAATAAGGCTCGGAAGGCCTTGCGGTTTATTAACCGCTTAATCAGTTTTTGGAGAGCTATCCATTGCTGAAAACTAGAGCATTTTGTGGGCTCTGGTTGCAGAGGAATTTTGATTCAAAGTTAATCTTTCTTGTTTCAACCCAAAAACTAAAAATCTTAATATGGCCATAACTTCCAAAATAAAGCTCGTAAGAGGTTGCGGTTAGCGTTGTTGAACAGATAACGGTCAGGTCTTTGCATTGCCGTTCAAAACTCAACTTTTTTTTTTCCAATCGATTTTCGAAAAAAAGCATGGACTACCCCCTTATCACTAAAAATTGATTTTTTTACGAAAGTCTCTGGAACCCATTGAAACGTAAATATATAGAAAGGTTTTGTCAAATGCAACCAGCACATCCAAAGCAAACCCTTTTATAAGGTCTAGTTTTCGAGATATTTGCATTCAAAGTTATTTTTTTGAGTTATGAAGGCTTGTATGACTTTGGATGCCTACAGTTCCGCAAATAAGGCTATCACGTCATTTTCGCTTGCAAAACGCTTAACTAGTTTTTCAGTAGCTATCCGTAGCTGAAAACTAGAACATTCTAGGAGGTCTGGTTGCGGAGATATCTTAATTCAAAGTAAATCCATTAAAATCGATTTTTTTGAGTTTTGAAATTTTGCATGACTTTGGATGTCTACAGTTCCACAAATAAGGCTCGGAAGGCCTTGCGGTTTATTAACCGCTTAATCAGTTTTTGGAGAGCTATCCATTGCTGAAAACTAGAGCATTTTGTGGGCTCTGGTTGCAGAGGAATTTTGATTCAAAGTTAATCTTTCTTGTTTCAACCCAAAAACTAAAAATCTTAATATGGCCATAACTTCCAAAATAAAGCTCGTAAGAGGTTGCGGTTAGCGTTGTTGAACAGATAACGGTCAGGTCTTTGCATTGCCGTTCAAAACTCAACTTTTTTTTTCCAATCGATTTTCGAAAAAAAGCATGGACTACCCCCTTATCACTAAAAATTGATTTTTTTACGAAAGTCTCTGGAACCCATTGAAACGTAAATATATAGAAAGGTTTTGTCAAATGCAACCAGCACATCCAAAGCAAACCCTTTTATAAGGTCTAGTTTTCGAGATATTTGCATTCAAAGTTATTTTTTTGAGTTATGAAGGCTTGTATGACTTTGGATGCCTACAGTTCCGCAAATAAGGCTATCACGTCATTTTCGCTTGCAAAACGCTTAACTAGTTTTTCAGTAGCTATCCGTAGCTGAAAACTAGAACATTCTAGGAGGTCTGGTTGCGGAGATATCTTAATTCAAAGTAAATCCATTAAAATCGATTTTTTTGAGTTTTGAAATTTTGCATGACTTTGGATGTCTACAGTTCCACAAATAAGGCTCGGAAGGCCTTGCGGTTTATTAACCGCTTAATCAGTTTTTGGAGAGCTATCCATTGCTGAAAACTAGAGCATTTTGTGGGCTCTGGTTGCAGAGGAATTTTGATTCAAAGTTAATCTTTCTTGTTTCAACCCAAAAACTAAAAATCTTAATATGGCCATAACTTCCAAAATAAAGCTCGTAAGAGGTTGCGGTTAGCGTTGTTGAACAGATAACGGTCAGGTCTTTGCATTGCCGTTCAAAACTCAACTTTTTTTTTTCCAATCGATTTTCGAAAAAAAGCATGGACTACCCCCTTATCACTAAAAATTGATTTTTTTACGAAAGTCTCTGGAACCCATTGAAACGTAAATATATAGAAAGGTTTTGTCAAATGCAACCAGCACATCCAAAGCAAACCCTTTTATAAGGTCTAGTTTTCGAGATATTTGCATTCAAAGTTATTTTTTTGAGTTATGAAGGCTTGTATGACTTTGGATGCCTACAGTTCCGCAAATAAGGCTATCACGTCATTTTCGCTTGCAAAACGCTTAACTAGTTTTTCAGTAGCTATCCGTAGCTGAAAACTAGAACATTCTAGGAGGTCTGGTTGCGGAGATATCTTAATTCAAAGTAAATCCATTAAAATCGATTTTTTTGAGTTTTGAAATTTTGCATGACTTTGGATGTCTACAGTTCCACAAATAAGGCTCGGAAGGCCTTGCGGTTTATTAACCGCTTAATCAGTTTTTGGAGAGCTATCCATTGCTGAAAACTAGAGCATTTTGTGGGCTCTGGTTGCAGAGGAATTTTGATTCAAAGTTAATCTTTCTTGTTTCAACCCAAAAACTAAAAATCTTAATATGGCCATAACTTCCAAAATAAAGCTCGTAAGAGGTTGCGGTTAGCGTTGTTGAACAGATAACGGTCAGGTCTTTGCATTGCCGTTCAAAACTCAACTTTTTTTTTTCCAATCGATTTTCGAAAAAAAGCATGGACTACCCCCTTATCACTAAAAATTGATTTTTTAACGAAAGTCTCTGGAACCCATTGAAACGTAAATATATAGAAAGGTTTTGTCAAATGCAACCAGCACATCCAAAGCAAACCCTTTTATAAGGTCTAGTTTTCGAGATATTTGCATTCAAAGTTATTTTTTTGAGTTATGAAGGCTTGTATGACTTTGGATGCCTACAGTTCCGCAAATAAGGCTATCACGTCATTTTCGCTTGCAAAACGCTTAATTAGTTTTTCAGTAGCTATCCGTAGCTGAAAACTAGAACATTCTAGGAGGTCTGGTTGCGGAGATATCTTAATTCAAAGTAAATCCATTAAAATCGATTTTTTTGAGTTTTGAAATTTTGCATGACTTTGGATGTCTACAGTTCCACAAATAAGGCTCGGAAGGCCTTGCGGTTTATTAACCGCTTAATCAGTTTTTGGAGAGCTATCCATTGCTGAAAACTAGAGCATTTTGTGGGCTCTGGTTGCAGAGGAATTTTGATTCAAAGTTAATCTTTCTTGTTTCAACCCAAAAACTAAAAATCTTAATATGGCCATAACTTCCAAAATAAAGCTCGTAAGAGGTTGCGGTTAGCGTTGTTGAACAGATAACGGTCAGGTCTTTGCATTGCCGTTCAAAACTCAACTTTTTTTTTTCCAATCGATTTTCGAAAAAAAGCATGGACTACCCCCTTATCACTAAAAATTAATTTTTTTACGAAAGTCTCTGGAACCCATTGAAACGTAAATATATAGAAAGGTTTTGTCAAATGCAACCAGCACATCCAAAGCAAACCCTTTTATAAGGTCTAGTTTTCGAGATATTTGCATTCAAAGTTATTTTTTTGAGTTATGAAGGCTTGTATGACTTTGGATGCCTACAGTTCCGCAAATAAGGCTATCACGTCATTTTCGCTTGCAAAACGCTTAACTAGTTTTTCAGTAGCTATCCGTAGCTGAAAACTAGAACATTCTAGGAGGTCTGGTTGCGGAGATATCTTAATTCAAAGTAAATCCATTAAAATCGATTTTTTTGAGTTTTGAAATTTTGCATGACTTTGGATGTCTACAGTTCCACAAATAAGGCTCGGAAGGCCTTGCGGTTTATTAACCGCTTAATCAGTTTTTGGAGAGCTATCCATTGCTGAAAACTAGAGCATTTTGTGGGCTCTGGTTGCAGAGGAATTTTGATTCAAAGTTAATCTTTCTTGTTTCAACCCAAAAACTAAAAATCTTAATATGGCCATAACTTCCAAAATAAAGCTCGTAAGAGGTTGCGGTTAACGTTGTTGAACAGATAACGGTCAGGTCTTTGCATTGCCGTTCAAAACTCAAATTTTTGTTTTCCAATCGATTTTCGAAAAAAAGCATGGACTACCCCCTTATCACTAAAAATTGATTTTTTTACGATAGTCTCTGGAACTCATTGAAACGTTCATATATAGGAAGGTTTTGTCAAATGCAACCAGCACATCCAAAGCAAACCCTTTTATAAGGTCTAGTTTTCGAGATATTTGCATTCGAGGAATCTCAACATCGTCGACTCGGGCAAAATATCACGATGGACAGATATAACTTCGAAGTTGTCAAGGACTTTGTCTACCTGCGCTCCACTATTACATCGCAGAATGACATCAGTGCAGAGATCAAGCGAAGAATTACTCTTGCCAACCGCTGTTTCTTCGGTCTAAGAAGGCATTTAAGTAGTAAGGCCCTCTCTCAGAGAACCAAGGAGACTTTATGCAAGACCCTAATCATCCCGGTCCTGCTTTATGGTTCAGAAGCATGGACATTGAAAGATTCGGATAAAAATCTACTTGGGTGCTTTGAGAGGAAGATTCTTCGTGTGATTTTCGGTCCGGTGTGTATCGAAGGAGTATGGAGGAGAAGATTCAACGACGAGCTATACGGGCTATACAGCAACGTTGACCTGGTCAAAAAGCTGAAAATACAGCGGCTGAGATGGGGCACGTGGAGCGTATGGACAGCAACGCACCTGCCCGACGAGTCTTCGAATCCAACCCCGATGGGGTACGCAGCAGAGGAAGAACCCGTAACAGGTGGCGCAATCAAGTGAATGACGACATCAAAGCACTCGGTGTGCGCCACTGGAAGCGGCTAGCTAGGGACAGAGCTGGCTGGAGGGGCTTCTTAGTTGAGGCCGAAGCTCATCCTGGGCTGTGAGCGCCATCAAAAGTAAAGTAAGTAAGTATTTTCAATTTTAGTTTAAAAAAAACTATAGACATGGATGTCGTATTGAAATCGTAATCTAGATTTTGTTAGACATTTCAAACGTATCTCAGTAGTATTTATAGAAACCTTAACAAAATTCGTTTGCAATCAGTCAAAATTCCCAAAATGATTTCACACATTTAATTTTTTCCTTCTTTTCTCATTAAAAAAAAAAAACGGAATGAAATAACGAAAGCAGTGCACTTATTAACATAATACATTCTCCAACTATCTTCTCTTTTTTATTGCTTTTTAGTGTGGACAAATGCTTTAGTTAGGCTTTAACCAGTATATTATCGCGCTCAGTGAACGTTTCAAATATTCCAATTTTGTCTTAAATATCTGTTAACTGCATACTTTTTTTGCCGAATGTTATTTCTAATGCTACGACATAAGAATAAGGCATTAAGATGACATTTCGAAAAACTGCCTTTAACTTGACCATCTCCTCAAAAAATTTTGTCAATGCACTATTTTGACGTTCAATAATTTAAAAAAACTTTATTTTGATAAGTACAGAAATCGAATTGGAATAAATTGTTATAATTTATCTTATTTAAACTGTACTTAGTAAAACATGAGTTTAGCTAAACCAATATGAAAACGACCCAATAATAATTTGTATTATGAGAATTCCCTTGAAAAATGTTACCATTTTTTTCATTGTATAGCTACTGTTCCTTTACTCTGAATTTCTGTGATTTTCTGTGCATTTTGTCCCCAAGTTCTGTCAATTTCATTTCTTTTACATGAACTTGACGGGACTTTGGACTAAAAATCACAGAAACTCAAAGTAAAGGAACAGACCTAATAAATGTTATAGCCGAGTGTTTTGTGAAAGTGACTAGCAATTCAGTTAAAGTTTTTTACGGAAAACACAAACAAAATTTATTATATAATATGTTTTGTTATTGTTTTGCGTGTAATGGTAAGTGCGTTCGACTGTCACGCTGGAGGTCTGGGATCGCTTCCCAGCTTCGTCCACCTAAAAACTAAAAAGTTTTTTTTCAGGGCTACTGCCTCTTGCCAGGAATTGACATATCCTCCAAGAGTATCACTTGTCTCGTCTAGCCGTTCGGAATCGGCATAAAATTGTAGGTCCCTTCCATTCCTGTCGAAAGGCGCACACAGGAATGGTTGCGAGTTGTTAGTCACTAGGCCCTGGTTCTTCATGAGCCGTTGTGCCACCCGATTTATTTTTTTTTTTTTTGTTGCGTGTAAACATTTTGCTGAGTTGCTATTCACTCTCTCAAAAAACACGAATATATAACAATAGCTATTAGCTTATTTAAAGAAAAAACGGAAATTTTATTTATTAAAATGGGAATACACTTTTCACCTACCCCTATTACCGTTAACGTTGTTTAAATCGAGTCCATAAAGTGGATTTTTGTCAAAGTGGATTCTTACAAAAAATATTTGTTCACAAAGAAAGGTAAAATCCATTTCATAATTAGGGAGTATTTTGTGTGTTTTTCCTTTTGTTTTTTCTATTAAAATTAAACTTATGGTGGTTGATAATACGAAAGGCTCTAATTTTGTTTGCTTTTTTGTATATTAAAAAAAAAAAATTCACCAAAATTGAGACTGAGCCCCCTCCCCATACAAAATCCTGCGTATGCTACTGCTTGTAGCACTTAGTTAACATCATGTTTCTTGCCAAAACTATTTGACCGATTTTGATCGAATTTGCGAATTTCGTCTTGTAATACTCAAGAGTATTTGATTCCAAATTTCCTCCGATTGGCATCGTTTGAAATAGGCATCGGACGAGAACGGCAGAAGTGTATGCAGACGAATGTCCAAGATATTCGTCCGAATAGCTCCGATCCTAAATCGGTTTCAGTGTATGAAAACCGTTACACACGAAATTTGGACCATAACCATACATTTAACTTGTTTTATGTGGCTCTAAGGTAGTGGTCATAATTAACAGTAAACATAACGAGAATTGTTTTAAAATTTATATTGAGTAAATATCCCTTACAGATTTGAATCTTTTGCGATTTAAAATCCTGCCTATACATCTGATTTGCAGGTATTACAATTTTTCTACAATTTAGCTAATTTTTTGTTGGCTTAGTTTTGTTTTGTTTTGTGTTAAGCTACAAATAAACATATTGGAAGGTCTTTTCTATTTTCTAAATCTTTATGGGTGATTCTCTGTTAAAAGCTCCTTTTCAGCACCCAAAATGTCACCTACCTAAATTTAAGAAAAAATTATGTACATGCAAGTGTTGTTATAAATTATGGAATAAATTAATGATTTAAAGTGCGGGCACTTGATTTTAAGCATTTTTGAGAATTTGGGCTTGATACGGAAATGACGCCTTCGATACGGAAATGATAACGTACCAGTACACAAATTTTCCTTTTAAAATATTCCTTGTAACAAGGGCCGTAAATAATTTGTTACTTTTTCGCTTCCCCGCCTATCTCAGTTTTACGGTCTACAATTGCCTTTTAGGTGATTTAAATGTATGCACAAATATTTTAATGATTTGCAATAAATTCATGATTTTTTTAAGAAAAAACACATCTAAAGGCGACGGAAATGACGCGACGGAAATGACGAAAATCGATGTTTTTTGGGTTTTTAGACGAGAAAAATAGAAAGTATATTTTTTTTTTAAATTTTGTATAACTAACTGCAACATAACCTCACAAGACTGTTACAAAATATTTTTTTTTTACTATCACTTACTAAAATTATATGCACCTACGGAAATGACGAAATTGATGAAACACGTGACGAATACAACCACTTACTTTAAAATAACACACGAAACTGATGTCCCACCCATTTAATTGAATATATTTTAAAGAAAGCATGAATGAGTGTCTTCATTTAGTCTAAATCCTTTAAACTGACAGCCGTTAATTTGAATTTACAAGCATTTAACATTTTTTTAAGCGGAAATGATGCAAATGGAGACACATGTTTGAAAGTTTGTAAGTTAATTGTTTAAAATAAGAACATTTAATTATTAGGGAAGTTGTATTTAACTACATATTCTTAATCCTGGAACTCAGACAAATTAAAATGTATGCATTTAAAAACCAACAAAAAATCCATTTTTCCGCGCTGAAACAAGGAGAAGACACGCGACGGAAATGATATTTGGTTCATAAAAACAATTATTTTTTTATTACATATCTACAAATATTAAAAAATTTAGAAGTGGCCCAGTTAGAAACGTTGCTTGCGCTGTTATTGACTTCAAAATAAATAAGTTTTTTTAATTTGTTGAAACATTTTTGGTTTGGTTTGGGCCACTTCGCACTCGTGCCTTTTCTAGAGTTCTAAAAGATCTCGACATTCACAAATCCGCTGGGCCGGATAGTAACCCTCCCATTATTCTGAAGAGGTGTTCTTCAACGCTGGCAAAACCACTGCGTAAGCTTTTCCATCTGTCCTACTCTACTGGTCTCTTTCCGAGGGGATGGAAAACGGCATTTGTCCAGCCTGTCCCTAAAAAATGCGTATCTTCTTCACCCTCAAACTATCGTCCAATTGCACTTACGTCCCTTCTTTCCAAGGTCATGGAAACGCTGATCAATTTTCAGCTCAAGAAATATCTCGAAGAACGAAGGCTTCTTAATGACCGGCAGTACGGCTTTCGTAGCAATAGGTCTACTGGTGATCTGATGGTATATCTCACCGAACAGTGGAACAAATCTTTACATCGTTTTGGAGAAAGTAAAATTATTGCACTTGATATTTCAAAAGCGTTTGATCGAGTTTGGCATCAAGCTCTCTTATCGAAAATGCGCGCATTTGGTTTCGATGAATCTCTTCTTCGTTGAATTAGAAATTACCTTTCGGACCTTTCAATACAAGTTGTATTGGACGGTTTCAAGTCTGAAATCCACAAAATAAATGCTGGTGTGCCCCAGGGCTCCGTTTTGTCTCCGACTCTCTTCCTTATTTTTATAAATGATCTTTTGTCTGAAACTTCTAATCCATTAAACTGTTTCGCTGACGACAGTACCCTCAGCTTATCATATTCGTTTACAGATTCTCATCCATGTCCTTCGAATGTGGAACTTGAACGGCAGCGTATGATAAGCTCATTAAATTCTGATCTTGACAGCATTGTCCAATGGGGAATAAAAAATCGCGTAGAATTTAATGCTTCAAAAACTCAATGCTGTCTAGTGTCGTCAAAACGAAACCCACCCCTCATGCCGCTATCCATGAGTGGTTCGTGCATTGAGGAAACCGAAAAGCTTTCAGTCCTCGGTATGTGTATCACAGACCATCTTCTGTGGAACGATCACATTTTTGATGTTGCCAAAAATGCTACTAAATGTTTAGGTTTTCTTCGGCGATGCAAGAAATTTTTCACCCCTTCTGATCTGGCTGTTATCTATAAAGCCTTTATTTGTCCAAAACTCGAGTACAATTCTCATGTTTGGGCAGGTGCTCCAATAACTCACTTGAGTCTATTGGATAGAATTCAAAGAAGAGCTATGAAAATGATAGGTGATAGAAATATAACGGAAGCATTTGCACTTCTCGAACACCGACGCAATGTTTCATGTCTTTCGTTATTTTACCGTTATTTTCATAACCAGTGCTCTAGCGAAATAGCCAGTTGCATTCCTCCCCTAAAACAATTCAACCGTAATACTCGTATTTCTAGGAATGCACATCAGTTTACCCTTGAGCCCAACTTCGGACGTACTGTTAAGTATAGAGATTCTTTCTTTAGTCGCACTACAAGAATGTGGAATGCTTTACCCGGCACTATTTTTCCCTGCCATTTTGATATTCAAAGGTTCAAAACCAATGTGCACCGGCATCTCCTCTTAAATCCTTTCCTATTTTCCTAACGCTCGCTCTGTGTTTAAACATTTTAAGGGTAGTAAGAACCCCTTTAGTGCGCGCTTAATTTAAAAAAAAGGAGCTTTTAGTGGAGAATCACCCTTATAGAGTTAAAAGAGACAAAGTCCATTTTACTGAATCATAAATTAAACATAATTTTGGGCAGCCATACCTTTCTCGGGAGTAAATTCAGAGGAATTCTCCGTCGTTTCTTTGACTTCTTCAGGTTTACTTGCAGCAACTGCATCACTTCCTTTCTTCGTTCGATTCCTTTGCCTTTTTGGCTTTTGCAACTGAACAACCTCGACATTATTTTGCTTTGGCAGCAATTCTGGTTTACTGAGAAGCAATTGGGGCAATTCAATGGGTGGTTGTGGCTGCGGCAGAGTGACTTTTGCCTTCTTTAACAATTCTGTCAACTGAGCATTGCGTTCTTGATAGAATCGTATGCAATTCACAAATTCCCTGTATTCTTCTACAAAACAAAAACCAAAAGTTAAATATAGAATTCAGGTCAATTAAAAAGAAAAAAGAGAAGAATTTTCGATGAACAAAAAAAAAAGATAAACCATTTCGGCTCCCACATCAAAACTCACTAAGCAACTCGGGATCTTTGGCTGTGAGGTAATCTTCCAGGCGTTTATGCAAATCCTCAATAAATGTTATTGCCTTCTGGATGATCTCGATTTTACTCCAAACCACAGATGGATCGAATTTCGGCAAGAGCTTGGCTAGCTCATCGAATGTTTTGTTGAGTCGGTCGCGTCTGTCTTTTTCCCAAGCTTTATTCTTTCTGCAAAAATACAATAAAATTAATATAATTGCAATTTAAATTTGACTCGAAATGTGTTTGTGTCTCTTACACAGATGGCTTTTTAGTCATAGCTTTATGTGTAGCATTTTTTAGTGTTAATTTTAGAAAATGTTTTTCATTTGTTTTGTTGCATTTGAAAAGTTAATTGGCGAAAATAAATAAAAAATTTAAGTTGTTTACAAGAACCCTCTCTGTCTGGCAGCTGACATCTGACATATCTGTCATTTTAATTTTGAACATATGTTGTCGGTAGCGTAGACCAACTTAGTTTACAATTTGAGATATAGATGACGCTAAATTACTACAAAAATAAATTGAACAAAATTGAAGCCAACGGTTATTAAAAGGTTAGACGGCTTTCACACAAGGAAACTGAGCTGCCAGGAACTGGCTAGTTTGTGGGCGAGAAGGGTGTGAGGGGAGATTTTTTGTCTTCCTTTTACGCCCTTCTCGCCGACAAACTGAAAATCGCCGGCAACTCAGTTTGCTTGTGTGAAAGGGGTCTTAGAGCAAACTAAATTTTAAAGGCTCTCCCAAACCAATGCGAAACATTCGTTGCGGCGAAGAAACATTCGTCACTCAAAATTATTTCATATGTTTCTCCGCCGCGTTGATGTGGGCACTCTCATATATCACCATGTAAATAAATTTTGACATGCGAATGTTTTTTCGCCGCAACGAATGTTCCGCATTGGTTTGGGAGAGCCTTAATGTCAGACAGAACGCGGTCAGCTTTCGGCGTTCTAGTTTCGTATGTGTTTTTCTGTTGAGCGGTTTGTCGGAGTGCAGAAGTATAATGAAAACAAAAATATGAGCAGCATCAACGTCCTGACGAAGATGAAGTGCTTCTTCTGCTTATACTTGCAACCAGAAAAAAACGAAAATGGGTTCATGAGAAAAAAACAAAAGAGAAGCTATTTCTTCCCCATGTCTTCGTCTTTTTAGCAACATCTTTATTCTCCGGGTTCTTGCAATCATATGAATAAATGTTCGTTGACACTTATTTGATCAGTACTTCAATGTCACGCATATTTTTATTTTGTCTTAAAATTGGAAAAGAAAACGAATAAAAACAAATTAAAGAGAATTACCAAAATCAAAACAAAATAATAATCTCACATGCAGCTGTCTTCAGAGGTTTGTTTTGACGTTTGGTCTTTTTTGACGCTTGACCGTCGCGTTCCTTGCAAACATTTTCAAAATAAATTTGCCTGTCGTGTTCTATTCTTTGCCGCTTGACTTGACCGCGTTCTGTTTGAACAAAAACAAGTCATTCTACACAAGACAAAGAACGCGACGGTCAAAAATGTCGACCGCACCGCTAGACCGCGTCCTATATGTCCCGGGCTTAAATATTGTACTAACGAGTGCGATAGATAAAAAAACAATCATTTCTGACTAAATGAGCAATATCATAGACCCTGAACTTTGCAGACAATGCGTCCGCTAAAGTTTGAACACTCATCAACGTCGTAATACTTGTTCGATTTTAAAAAACTGCAATCGCTTCGTCTCAGCAAGACCTATTTTTAAGTTTATTTTTTATTTGTCTTAAAATAAAGTTACACAAAAAAATTAACAAAAACAAACTTTGGCCTTCTGTCACCAATGTAATTTTCGCCGCATTTTCATAAAAATTACGGCAATCGCTTCGTCTTGGCAAAATCTAGTGCCGATATTTTTTAGTCTATTTTTTATTTGTCTTACAAAAAAAGTTATGGCCAAAAGATTAAAAAAACACCAAAAAATTAACTAAAAAAACTTTGGCCTTAAGTCACCACTGTAATTTTCGTCGCATTTCATAAAAATTACGGCAATCGCTTTGTCTTGGCAAAATCTAGTGCCGATATTTTTTAGTTTTTTTTTTTATTTGTCTTAAAATAAAAGTTATGGGCAAAAGATTCAAAAACCTTCCAAATAAAGTCCTGTGTGTATCCCTTATTTCTTATACCTAATTCTTCTGTTATTTCTTCATTCTCTTGCAAGAACTCATTGTGTGCGGACGTCTTAAAATAAATCTTAACAGAGAAACTGTTATAAATGCTGAAACTTATGAATGCATTTTCAGGAACCTTTTTTAAGCAAACTACACAGTTATTTAAACATATTTAAACATAAAGCAAAAATAACTTTTTTTTTAAGACAAATAAAAAAAAATAAAAAATATCGGAACTAGATTTTACCGAGACGAAGCGATTGTTTTAATTTTTATGAAGATCCGTCTGATGTTACAGTGGTGACAGAAGTCCAAAGTTTTTTTTAATTATTTTGTTGGTGTAATATCATTCTATATTCCAACTGATTTTCAAGATTTGTATTTTATTAAATTTTGAGCAACTAACGAACGGTCATAGATATATAAAACATTCTTCTACGGTAACCACAAGATTCAAAAAGTTTCTCATAAGCATTCAAAAATGAGGAATCGATCAAAAATTTCCAGTCTATTGGTCGATCAGATTCGGAGGTTGCAATATGTTCAAAAAATGGCTATAACTTGGGCAATTCTTTCTGGATCATCAAATATGAGTTACCGAATCAATACAACAGAGATATTATAGGTATTCCAATTTTACCCGCACTAGTTTCTCGTTAGCCTGGCTTGTATTCTTTTTTTTCGTATACCTAACTCTTTATTTCTTGGTTAAAAAAGTGTAAGGGCCAGTTGCACCAAGCTCTTTTAAATTTGTATTGCTTTTGCTTTGTTATAGCCTTTTCACACCAAACCCAAAACCGGGTTTTCGGCAATTTGTTTACGAAAACTTGAAATGCGTTCACCCCGAAAATGTACAAGTTTTCATTTGACATTTCATTTGTTTTCTTGAACACAATGGTTTCGAGGAAGGGCCCGCGCCACTTTGAAAATTTTCAGTGCCACAGAAAAGGCAAAAATCAAATGTTTTATGTGTAATTAAAAGACAATTTATAAATATTGGAATTCATAATGGAAATACAATCAATCCTGATTCGTTATAATTAATTTATTTCTTAACCGGTCGATTTCACGTAGGAGTTAGGATGCGCGACACTGCGTCGCGCTCTCTTGTGTTCCAAAAGAAAAAATATTTTTTCCTTGCAGCAACCCGTCAGCTATTAATATGACATTTTATTGAGCGCTGAATGTTTCACAAGGTGTGTTTGCTTAGTTCATCCTGCAAATCCAACAAGTTTTGGACAGGTTTTATTTAAAACTTGTGTTTTATCAAAACTTATGGTTAAGCATAAATGTATGGGAAAACTCGTGTTTTCGATCTAGGTTTTCAGCCAAACCCGATATTTTCGCGAAAACCGGGTTTTGGGTTTGGTGTGAAAAGGCTATTAGATTTTAAAATGACATTTATCGGTTGCACCGACCACTTTTAATTCTAAAAGCCCAATAAACTAATGTATTATATTGGTATATTGGGCAGAACCCAGAAATAAATAAAACAAAACAGTGGAAGGGTGAAAAACAAAGATGCATAAGTTGGAATTTAAATACCTACAATTGTTTTTTTTTATATTTTACATGAAGACAACCCCGTACAATACTTAATTATAACGAACATACCTAATGATATAATATTAATGAACTGAAATCCAGACAAAATCATAATAATAAGCTGTTGAGTAGGGTGGATCGTTTTCGGCATTTTTTGCCAAATCAATGTTTGCAACTCATAGTATATGCTTTCTGGCTTTCTAAACTTATCCTCATCATTTATTTTGAGTCGCCCTTTGGTGCGTTCCTTTATTAACCATAGTTAACTATGGTTGTTATGTCAAAAAAAATTGTTGAAGTGTCATTGTTAGATTTAGTTGGAAATTGTTACATTTCATTTAGGAACGATTTGTTGTTAGATATTGTTGATCTGTCAAGCGAACACTGGAAATTTTTTTTTATATTTTATTATCAAAATGAATAACCAAGCAGGCAGCTGGAGTGCTGACGTTGAGGCTGTTACTGCAGCTGGCAGCAAAATTCTCCGGAATATTTAAACTGCAACATACCTCCGGAGTTAAAACAACAAATATTTGTTCTGAAAAAAAAAAAAACAAATTAATCACTAATAAACATACACAATTTTGTTGGTAATATTACCATTTGAAGCAGTTACACACAGAATCATATTGTCTTTAAGAGTATACTCTCCTTTTTGGTTCACAATTGCAGTAAATTCCATTTTAATTTTTTAATTTTATTTTTTTTCAGTCTATTTCACTTCACAAAAAGGTTTGTTTTGATTCTTTATTTTTTTTTGTAAACAAACCTTCTGACATTAGGTGACTTGACAGATCAACACTTTCAACTCATATCATGGAGATGAGTTGGAAATAGTTACGAATTGTAACTATTTGACACTAATAAACTGAATTTAGGAACGATGTGATGACGTCATATAGTTACAAATCGTAACTATTTTGTAATAAAGGAACGACCATTGTTAACTATAGTTAACCATAGTTAACTATGGTTAATAAAGGAACGCACCACTTGGGAATAACATAATCGGGAAGCCATTGAAAATTTGTAGTTTTCCACAAAAAATGATATATTATGAATCCGGTGTGGGAATATTTGGCGACAAAATAATAACGGATTCTTGTAGAGGGACCAAAAACAAGTATTTTTCACCATGGGGAGGGGGGTCTCTCTCTTTCATTATAGGCAGGACGGTCAATTTTATAAACAAAATGATTGAATACAATTAGTATTTTTCGTGATTTGAGATTTTCTAAAAAATAGAGGCCATAAGGTCATTTGGTTTTCAGTGGTTGATGAAGAATTAATAAAAGCACTTATCCGCTAATGAATTTAAGCCATTTTCTAATTTAATTCAACATTTTTGAAAGAAAAAATCAGTTCACATTTTTTCAAGTTTGAGTTTGAAAATATTTTATTCGAAAACTATAAACAGAAAAATCTTGATTCAAAAACTCAATAAAAGAACAGACTTTTAGCTTTCAAAAAATGTATTATTTTTTATTATCAGTGTTATTTTTTTAATGATTTATTTTCATTTTTAAGTATTTTTTTAAAAAGTTCCCCTCCCACCTATACGGAAAGAAATAGACCCCTTCCACCATGGTGAAAAATACTTGTATTTATATATAAAAACGGATTCTTGTAGAGGGCTACAAGAATCCGTTATTATTTTGCGCCAACTATTCGTGTCCCTAATTCTTAAAAGGTAGGTATATAATTTTTTTGTGAAAAAAGACCAATTTTCGATGGCTTCCCGATTTTGTTTTTCCCAAGGACGACTCAAAATAAATGATGAGGATAAGTTCAAAAAACCATTAAGCATAAACTATGAGTTGCGCACGGTGATTTGGCAACAAATGTTGAAAACGATCCACCCTATACTGTTGAGTTACAAACATACATATTTTTTACAATGTTTTCTTCTGTTTTCGAGGTGCATGTACCAGGTACCTACATATTTATGTTTGTATGGATTGGTACGTAGCGCATTCCAATGTTGATGGTGGATTTACATGTATCTGCATTTGGTTTCTGCACAAATAAAAGGATGCCAAATACAAACTGTATATTTGTTAGATAGAGAGAAAAGATCAACATGCAGAAGAACTTCGTTTCTGCATTATAGGAAAGTCCCATAATGCAGAAATGAAGACGAACATGTTCATCCTCTTGATGGTTCTCTTTCACTCGCTCGGATTTTTTGTATACATCTGTCCTGCTCTACTTTTCTGCATTTTACAGATGAAGATACAGATATAAAATGGTGGATTTACATGTATCTGCGTCTTCATTATGCAGAAAAGTAGAACAGGACAGATGTATACAAAATATCCGAGCGAGTGAAAGAGAACCATCAAGAAGATGAACATGTTGGTCTTCATTTCTGCATTATGGCACTTTCCTATAATGTATAAACGAAGTTCTTCTGCATTTTGATCTTTTCTCTCTATCTAACAAATATTCATTTTGTATTTGGTATCCCTTTTTTTGTGCAGAAACCAAATGCAGATAAATGTAAATCCACCATAAATCCACCATTATTTATTTTCATTGACATTTCTCGTATTGCTATCTCAGTTGCACTAGTTGAAACTTTTTCGTTCAGTTTTGAAAGCAGATGTTTCAATGCAGGGATGGCTAATGAACTCTATTTTACCTACAAAATCTGTGAAGATGTTTGGTGGAACCCAAATTAATTTATCATGTCGATAAATTTAAATAGCCTTTTAGCAAAAACTGGTTTAAGAGCATTTTGGTGCAACTGCCATAAGTAGTTTAAGGAGGACGATTTTTTAATTTAAATAAAAATATCAAAAACGTTTGTAAAGAGGGTGTTTTATTGTATTGGTAGAAACGTCAAAATGAAAAAAAAACACCACAAATAATTTCAATTGCCATTAACTTCTTTGGCTTAATTGAAAAAATCTATTATCTATTATACAGGCATATGAGCGGGGCTAATGGCGGCTCTAGCGCGAATGTATGGAAGTCTAATTTTCCAATTTATTGAGTACCTGGGCTGGGGTGGGGGATTCCTGAAATGGGGTGGGGCATTCCTGGAACGATTGACGGACATAATGTAAATGCTTTAAGGGGGTCATGGCTAAAAGGAGAAAATAGGGATATGTGGCTAAAAAAAAGTGGGCATGGTCGAAAAGGGGCGTGCTAAAAAGGGGATGAGATCACAAAGGGGCGGTTTAAAAGGGGCGTATCTTAAAAGGGGGCATGGTCAAAAAAGGGGTGTGGTAAAAAAGGGTGTGGTCAAGCACTGAAAAAGGGTGTGGTAAAAGCTATATGTAAATGGACATGGCTTAAAAATGGCTAGTGAAAAAGGGCTTCGTCAAAAAAGGGGCTATGCCTAAAAGAGGCATTGCCAAAAAGAAGTGTGGTTAGGAAAATCCGTTGGAACTTAAAGGGGGTGTGGCTATGGGGCATGACAATGGCTTTGGCAAGAGGTGTTTCAGGGATTGTGATATGAGTCTTGTTCGAAGGCCTTGCGGCTTAATCAGTTTTTGGAGAGCTATCCACAACTGAAAACTAGAACGTTCTACTTAATCTTCCTAGTTTCAACCCAAAAACTTAAAGTCTTTATGACGATAACTTTTCAAATAAGGCTCGTAAGAGGTTGCGGTTGACGTTGTTGAATAGAGAACGGACAGGGCTTTGCATTGGCGTTCAACTTTTTTTTTGTCAATCGGTTTTCAAAAAAAAGCATAAACTCTACCCCCTTATCACTAAAAAAGTATTTTTTTACGAAAGTCTCTGGAACCCATTAAAACGTACATATATAGAAAGGTTTTTTCAAATGTAATCAGCACATCCAAAGCAAACCCTTCGATAAGGTCTATTTTTCGAAATATTTGCATTCAAAGTATTTTTTTGAGTTTTGAAGGCTTGTATGACATTGGATGCCTACAGTTCCACAACTAAGGCTCGAAAGGCCTTGCTGTTTTTAAAACGCTTAATCAGTTTTCGGAGGGCTATCCATAACTGAAAATTAGAATATTCTATAGGGTCTGGTTGCAGAGATATTTTGATTCAAAGTTAATCTTTCTTGAGAGGTTGCGGTTGACGTTGTTGAATAGAGAACGGACAGGCCTTTGCATTGTCGTTCGAAATTCAACTTTTTTTATTTCGGTTCGGGATTAAAGTGAATTTTAGTTTACTCACCAAATTTCAGCAATAGATTATAATTAAGTTGATGATATCTTATCTTCCGAGCTTATCAACTCTTTTAACATTATCCTTCACTGGAAAAACTGTTTTTTAACTTAAAAGAAGTCATATATATTTCGATTTCCAGAAATAGCTAACTCCGATTTAACACAGCACTGAGAAACTGGGCTTTAGAGTATAAGTTCTTAGTTATTTGGAAATAAACACATTAATTGAAGTGATTTTATTTATCATACAAATTAAATTTTCTACCATACAAATTATAGCTGCTTTCATTTTAAATTAACATTGAAAATTTAAATTTACGATTCTGAGACGGAAGAAAAGTTAAATAAAAGACCCTTTTATGCCAAAATGAACCTCATGACTTAGTTATTTTTGCTTTTCAAACAAATATTTAATTTACGTGCAACATAAATAAATGTTTATCATTTAAATGATTGAGCTTTCCATTGATCAAAGAAGTATTCAAATTCATTATGCGTCAAAATCAATTTTTTTGTATTAAGTACAAATGATGGATTCATAATTTCCCTTTACTTCCAAAATTGCAAATTAAAATTTTCAATGATGGTTTTCATTGGATAGAAGCTATAACTGGCACCTAAAACTGATCTTATAATTGTTTCAGGATTTTGGCTGTAAATGGAAAATTTTAAGATTTTAAGGCGCATTGTAACGTAATGTATTTTTTTTTGGTCAGAAAGACATTAATCATTTAAAAAGTTCAACATATCAAATATATTTTTTATTCCTCAACCAAAAAGAGATGCACGGAACAACTTTTCATTAGGGGAACGCAAGAAGGAGTAACAAATATACGACTTACAATTTTGAGCATTTTTGTTGTTTCAGGGCCGATCCTCTACAGAATACATAGAAAAGATAGTGGGGTCTATCATTGTATCCGATACGATCGTAATAAATTCTCTCGGATTTGAACAAAATTTGACAACTTTGCTAGTGGTTCGATTGAGAAATCATTCATTTCACAGGAAAAAAATCAAATGTGCGTCGGAATGGCAAAATCCGATTAACGCGTTGCGGATTCATGCAATGTAAGACGATCATTTTGTTTTGTGCCTCTTCGATTAATTTATTAAAATAAAAATAAATAAAAATAAAGACAGACATATTTGTTGTATGAAGTTGACATAAAACAAATATGCGCTGGTAAACATCAAGATTTCCATTGCAAAAGAAATACTATGACAAAATTAAACTTAACCATCGTAACTTATCTCCGATCGTAGATTTCGGAACGGATATGATGATAGGGCCGAGTACATAGAAAGATAGTGGCAATTGATGTTTTCAACATCCCCTCAGTTAAAAACTTGAAGAAACTTTATGCTTGGCCCTCTATTTCTTAAGGCACTGAGCATATGGAAAATTTCAATGCCTTCTGGTCGGTGTGATGTTCTATTAAAGTTTTCGTCTGAAGTGGGAGTTTCAGGATAGTTTCGTAATTTTTACTGCCATGTGCGAATACCTGCGTTAAACAAAATTTAATCCTGTCTCGCAATATAATTTAAATCCATAAATAAAAATGGTAAATTCATACGATTATTTTTGTTTCCTTAAATTTAGAATTATTTGTTGGAAATTAAAACCAAACCAAAATGCTCACATTTCCATTAACCCAAGAAACCTTTTTATTTACATAAAAACCATACAGATTTCTCTTCAGTTTCTCTTCAGAAATGTTTGTTATTTAAACTTTATTAGGTACCTATTTTATTTTAATATTATGTATGTATAAGCATCATAAGCACATCATATGAGTTTTATTTTAATGTCTATTAAAATACCGGATAATCAAAACCACGATGAAATAAAAATTCAAAATTGATAATGAAACTCTCTTATAGAGATTGGATCGATCGTAAAACATATAAGTATGTAGGTATCAATAAACAAAAAAATAATAAACTACAAAATCGGTTAGAATTTGGTTCGTAAATTATGCAAATTAACCTGCATTTCTCTTTTAAAAGCTTAAACACATAAATATTGAATTTCAATTCAGTTTTGTTAATGAACGGACTTTAAAAATGCGCATATATGCCCTGCTGCATTAAAGTTATATATTCATTTATTATATTTATAGACTTTTGGAAAGGTTTTCATCGGATCATCAGTGAAGTTCGATTTTCGATTTTACAGGTGGGGCAGAAATTTTAATTGATAGACAGTCAAGTTAAAAAGTTTATAGCCATATGTGTATGGATAGAATATGGAAAATACAAAGCTCAGAAGGTACCAACATTATACTGGTTGTTTAAAAGTTTAGCAATCATATTTTTTTTAAGCTCGAATAATTCGTTTCAATAACTTGGGTTTTCTAAAATATGTCAAAATAATCCTGTTTTAATAGTTGCTTCTTTTCAAAATTCTGCTTAAAACGATCTACAAGTAAACATTATAGTCTAAGAGCCGGAAGCAGATTTTGGTCGTGAAAGGAAACCAAAAGATTTTAATAGTATGGGTAGTCCTGGTGAAGATGATAACGAATACGTTCGTCTGCCAGCATGTAGTGGCCCCGTTACCACGTAAAAGTGCATCAAAAGTACAACTTTTTTGAAAATAGAAATCGGGTGGAAACCATTTCAAATGTAATACAACTTGACGCTATCAACTCCCTGATTACAAAAATGGTTTCGACAGACGTCTAGGTGGCCCCAAAACCCAGGCAGACGTCCCCGAAAACGCGATTTTTTTTGGCGTTTTTAGGCTTTTGGGAAACCACCTGAAATTGATCACAACTTTTAGCCACGGACTCCCTGAGTGCGAATATGTACGCGACAGACGTCTAAGTGGCCCTAAAACCACCGAAAGACGTCCCTGAAAACACGTTTTTTTTGTGTTTTTTTGTCAAAAAGGAAACCACTTGAAATGTATCACAAACAAAAGATCTTGAGCCCTTGAGTTTGAATATGTACATGACAGACGTCTATGTGGCCCCAAAACCCCCGACAGACGCGATTAAAGTCGCGGATTTTTTATTAAAATTTTAAGATGTATCGCAATCGGAAGGTCTTGACTACCAGAGTACTAATGTATAAAAAAAAATAGTTTTTAGTGTCATCCAACAGCTGGAAAGGCACGAAATAAATCGCGGATTTTTTATTTTATTTTTTTAGCAATAGGATTTTGAGGGAAACCACTTGAAATGTATCCCAATCACAAGTTCTTGACCAAAAAAAAAAATTAAAAGCTGCGATATAATTCGCGGATGTTATTATTTTTTTTTTAATTGTATATTAGTGGTAGCTTCTTCAAATGTTTACCAATTAAAAGGTTCTGACTCAAGAAAGTGATTTTATAAGTTAAAGGCGTTTGCGTTACGCCAAACTGCTGAAAAGCGCGATAAAAGTCGCGGATGTAATTACTAGTTTATCAAAAAGATTATAGATACAAATATCTTGGAATGTATCTCAATTAAAAGGGCCTGACTCCCTGAGTTGCAAAATGTAACTGACAGACGTTAGATTATCAATACAAATCTCTTGAAATGCATCTCAATTTATAGGGCTTGACTCCCTGAGTCGGAAAATTTAATTGACAGAGACGTTTTGAGTTACGCCAAACTATTGAAATCCACGATATAACTCGCCTTCATATATTATTGTTGTTTTTACATTCAATTTAAATAGTACCTACCTAATTAAAAGATTTTGACTAGCTGAAAGATACTATTTTGAAGGAACCACGTTTTGAACACGCCAAACCATTCAAGTAAGCGCTTTAAGAAATCTATGTCGTAGCGAGCTTTCTACAATTATGAAAACGTGAACTGAGTGTTAGTGCAATTTCATAAAGAAAAGAATATAAGCCACCTGCTGCCGACTCTCGGTCTATTAATACACACGATCAAAACAATCGCGTGATTCTTATGATTATTTGCCAGCAGAATAGAATTTTGATAGGAAGAATATTTCAGTAATAGGACCGTAAGTTTACCTATCTCATCGCGGCTTCGGAAAAGAATAATGCTTTAGTCCTACAAAACCGCTGGTCGGACAAGGTTTTTCAGGTGGCAATGGGTAGAAAACGCACTTTTTCGGTTGCATTTTTGGCTTAGGATACCTAAACCATGATGGATTTTTATAAAAAAAAAAAAAATTAATTGGGTGGCACAACGGCTCATGAAGAACCAGGGCCTAGTGACTAACAACTCGCAACCATTCCTGTGTGCGCCTGTCGACAGGAATGGAAGGGACCTACAATTTTATGCCGAATACGAACGGCTAGACGAGAAGCACTTATTCGTGACAAGTGATACTCTTGGAGGATTTGTCAATTCCTCGCAAGTGGCAGTAGCCCTGAAAAAAAACTTTTTAGTTTTAAGGTGGACTAGGCTGGGAAGCGAACCCAGACCTCCAGCGTGACAGTCGATCGCACTAACCATTACGCTTCGGGCTACTACTTTTATAAATGGGGTATCAAATGAAAGCTTAGACTACCCCCTTTACAAAACCGGTGGTCGCACAGAGTTTTGTTGGTTGTTGTGGCGAGTCCGACCACTTTTGTAAAAACAGTTTTTTTTTATATCCATTGCGTTTAACACGTGGACAACTATGCAAAACTATTTCATATAGCCTAGAGAAAAGCTTTCACCACTTAAAAGGTGCAAAGGTTAAAAAAATAGCTGTATTTACAAAATGGTCGGACTCGCCGCAACAACTAACAAAAGTTTGTCCGACCTCTGGTTTTGTAAAGAGGGCAGTCTTAGATTTCATTTGATACCCCATTTATAAAAATCCATCATGGTTTAGGTATCCTAAGCCAAAAATGCAACCGAAAAAGTGCGTTTTCTACCCATTGCCACCTGAAAAACCTTGTCCGACCAGCGGTTTTGTTAATGTTAAGACTAAAGCCATGAATTGGCATCATTCTTTTCTGAAGCCGCGATGAGATAAGTAAACATACGGTCGCCTCCCGTACTATTAGCAAAATTCTAAATCTTAATGTTTAAAGAAGTATTTTAACAAAAAATAAGTTTGCTTTTCTAAAGCGGCATCTACACTCTTTAAATGATTGTCATGCCTTTGAGAGAGTGTTAGTAAATTCGTTTTGATGTGGCATATACACACATCATGCATGAGGCTTCAATCTTTTTTTTTACTTTAAACCTTCAAGGTGAATGGACGTACGGTTCTGGTCCGATCTGGGATATTATCTTTGTTGTTTCATCGTAAAATATAATTTTTGCAAATTTTATCGCTTGTTCCATGTAATTCAAACCGAACAGTGGGACGAATATTTACATCGTGTTGGAGAAAGTACGATTATTGCGCTTGATATTTCAAAAGCATTTAATAGAGTTTGGCATCCAGTTCTTGTATCGAAAATGAGTGCATTTGGTGTCGATGAATCTCTTCTTCGTTGGATTAGAAATAACCTTTCGTACCGCTCAATACAAGTTGTGTTGGACGGTTTTAAATCTGATATCTACAAAATAAATGCTGGTGTGCCCCAGGGCTACGTTTTGTCTCCGATCCTTTTTCTTATATTCATAAGCGATCTTTTATCTCAAACTTTTAATCCTTTAAACTGTTTTGCTGACGACAGTAGCCTGAGCTTTTTATATTCGTTTCTAGATTCACATCCATGTCCTTCAGATGTGGAACTACAACAGCAGCGTATGATAAGATCATTAAATTCTGATCTCGACAGCATTGTCCAGTGGGGAATCAAAAACCGAGTCGAATTTAATGCTTATCCATGAGCGGCACTTGCATTGAGGAAACTGAACAGCTTTCAGTCCTCGGTATGTGTGTCTAAGACCACCTTTCGTGGAACGACCACATATTTGACATCGCCAAAAATACTGCTAGGTCTTTAGATTTTCTCCGTCGTCGATGCAAGAACTTTTTCTCCCCTTCTGATCTGGCTGTGATCTACAAAGCCTTTATTCGCCCAAAACTTGAGTTCAACTCCCGTATTTGGGCAGGTGCTCCAACAAACCTACTTAAATCTATTGGATAGAATTCAAAAGAGAGCTCTTAAATGATTGGTAAAAGAACTATAACGGAAACGTTTACATCTCTGGAGCACCGGCGAAATGTTCCATGCCTTTCGTTGTGTTACCGTTATTTTAACAAACAGTGCTCTAGTGAAATAACCAGTTGCATTCCTCCCCTTAAACAATTCAACCGTAATACTCGCGCTTCAAGGAATGCCCATCAGTTTACCCATGAGCCCAACTTCGGACGTACTGTTAAGTACAGAGATTCTTTCTTCAGTCGCACTACACGAATGTGGAATGCTCTACCCAGCTCAATTTTCCCCTCCTATTGTAATCTACAGACATTCAGAACCAATGTGCATCGGTTTCTCCTTTTAAATCCCCTCCAACCTACCTTATCGCTCGTGTTGTGTTTATCACTTTAAGGGTAGTCACAACCCCTTTAGCGCGCGCCAAATATAAAAAAAAACTAAATTTTGATAATTCATTTAAGGATAGCACAATAAAAATAATCACTAATAATTAGATACATATTCTGAACTTCAAAATTAAGATAAAAATACATTGGTTCTGTAACTAACACAATTTTGAAAGGAAGAATATTATTCGTAATTTTATTTATTATCTGTTTTTTTTAGTTAAGTTTTTAAAACTCAACTGCAAATAGTCAAATAAACTTGTTAATTTTTGTGAAATAGTTTCAAATAAGTATTTGTATAAATTAAGATGAAGATTAGGGATATAAGCTAACAGATTAAGATCTAAGAACTAAGTTATACCTATACATTCACCTTGTTGCTGCAAAGAGAACGAGCAACGGTTACCAAACTAGAATGGAGTGGAAATAATATTCCAAGTTCCTGTCTGTCTAAAGCATAGTACAGCTGAAGCAAAACGAACATTTTCATACAAAAATTAACACAGCGAAATCATTAAAGAAAAATGATGTGCAATTTTTGTTCAGCAGTCCCCTTTAAGATCTGGAATATTAATTACTAGTCCAGGCAAATTAGGATAAAATTGATCATATGTGGATGTAACATAAAGCGTCTTAGATTTGTATGGGATTCGATCAGAAAATATGTAAACAACGAGAATATGAATATGAATATGCTCTTGCTCAAAAAGGTGTGCTATTTGCAGGAAAAATGAAAACGTGCAAGAAAGTGCAGTATTCACCCCCTGTTTTTTGTTGTTTTCCTAAACATTCAGACAAAATTAGTTTGTTATTAAATTCTCCACAAGATGACATTTATATAAAACTTCTGGTGTTATATTTTTGTTGCTATACAGCGTTGACTTCAGAAAAAAGCTGTAAAAAACAGAGTAGTTTTGAAGCGCTAAACTGACAGATAAAAAATGGTCCAATTCTACTATAAATGTGGACTCAGATACTCTAGGCAGGGAATTACAAAATGAAATATTGAAACCCTATTAAAATCGGTCTGATAGAATCGGCAAGAATGGTAATGTTTATTAAGTGCACCCCGAAATGTGTGCATCAATGTGTGGTCAAAGTTAGACATTTAAGGTGGCGCAAATGTTTGTACACATACTCGGAACCCTTAACTATCGTAAAGTATAGTTATAATATTTATTTTATTTTTTTTAGTCATTTTTGTAGCGATTTTAAAAGAGCAAAAATCGTATGAAAAATGCTTTTTTTAATAAAATAGAATTTAATAAAAAAAACAAATTTTGTCTGAATGTTTTTTTTCCTAAAGTGCATGTTTCCAAAGTTATATAGGAAAACCACATAAAACAGGGAGTGAATAAAGCACTTTCTTGCCCGTTTTGATTTTTCCTGCAAATAGCACACCTTTTTGACCGGGAGCAACCTCATATTATCTTTGCTTATATTATTTCTGATCAAATACCACAAAAAATCTAAGATAATACCCGTGTTTTTTTGGCATTCTTTAAATAGTACTAAATAGTACAGTAGAAAATTACCAAAAAAACGCATCCGCAGGAGCCTGGTTTTTGTATTTCAAAATTGGTTTTACTGAAAGATTACCTGTCAGAATATTAAAAAAAAATTTATGGGTGAGAATCAGAAGCAGTAAAAATTAACTTCACGAAAAAACTAATAGTAACCAACATTTGAGAATGAAATCACCAAAAATCTATTCGAGACTCGGAAAGCTATCCGCAGTATGATTCTTCTACTTTAACTTTTATCGGCAGTACCGATGTTGTATTTGTTATTCATGTAAAATCCTACTATGGATAGCTACTATGGAATACTACTATAGATAGCTTTTCAAATAAAACACGGGTAATATATGTAACATACATGCCAAAATCTATTTTGCCTGGGCTATACGTAAATGGGAACGCTTTTGTAAGCCCTCTGTTTCATAATAATTTAGAAATTATACAAAACATGTCAAGTTTTTCGATTATACAAAATTGTCATGTATTCTTTAGATTTTTCTGGGAGTTCAGCCTTGTACGCAGCTTTAGTGAAAAGAAAATTTTCTATGGTCTCCAAATTGACAGCGAAAACGTAGACGAAAAGGCTACGGACAAATTATTTATGGAAAGCTCTATCAAATGTATGTATTTGTCAAAATTAAAAAAAAATAAAAATCAAAATTGAAATCGAAAGACCAAAATATATAATATATAATATACGAAATTGAAAATATTTTTCGTAATGATACAGTTCTGTAAGGATTATAAAGAATGGTGTGGCTCATTGTCTACTCATTTGTTCTTCAAGAAATTAAATTTTAAATTATGTAATTATAATTTTCGTCCATTTTGTTTCTTTTGACGACAGCCAACAAAAACCAAACAAACATCAAATTTCCACCATCAGCAATAATGTTACGGACAAGACCACCTCGAAGTCAGCTGGCGCACTTCCGATTTTCGTTCATAATAAAATGCTAGTTGTTATATTTCTACCTATTTTTTTTTTTTTAATAAAATCGAAATGAACTTTTTATGAAATTTCTAAATGGCCATATTTCCGTAACCAAATCGAATTTCAGTACAGGGGCTTAACTAATATATGTATCACTTTGAAATCTGATTTGTACACCCAACATTTCAGTTTGCATTTACTTCCCCCTAATCAGTAAATCGATAATGAAAGTTAACAAGGAGAAATTCTTGTATGTCCATATATGCAGTGGCGGACTTAGCTTGTTGGGGACCCGGGGCGGCAATGCTTAATGGGGCCCCTTGTATGATCAGACATTTTTGTAGACTTAATAACGTCAGCGTTTTACGACAGAGAAAACATAAACCATAGTAATTATAATACACTCTCTATATTCTAATCTTTATTCGCTATTTATATTGCATACAATAGATATCTACTAAACAAATTGTGTTTCAAAATAAATTTACCTACTAGTTGTGGGTACATCCGTATTTTATTTACAAAAATAAAGATGCAAAACTAAAGAGTATCTTGGAATATTTGAAGAAATATCACGGATTTTGTTAATGAACTGAAAAAAAGGTATAAAAAGTTGTGTCACTTGATTGAGGCCACGGTGAATTTCGCCTTTCAAAATTTAACGGAATAGATTTTTTCTAAACAAAAACTTTAAATATTTAAGAAAGGGCAAAAAACTATATTTTGTATTCCTTAAATAAAAATTAAGTTTAGAAAAACGTTTACGGAAGTAGAAAAAGTAAAAATGCGTTCAAAAAACTTTAACTCTTATGCCGAGAAAAATCTACCAAACTGAAAATAAGTTACACAGTTTTTTAACAATTATCTTGCGGATACCAACAAAATGTTAAAGAACCATTCCAAAGTCAAGGTTATATGAGTTTGCGAAAAAAAAAATGATTACTGACTTAAATTGAGTTGGTTTACTTGGCAAGTTTTCTTTTTTTACCTAATTACTCAGTTTTGAAATGAAAGCTTGACTAGTAAACCAACTCAATTTAAGTCAGTAATCATTAAATAATAGATGTCTCTAATAATTTTGGGGTTCTTCGATATTACTCTACTTAAAATATTTGATATTTTACATTAATAAACTTAGAACTTGGCGTACTTTTAGATCTCATTACTTTTTCGGCTGACTTGTTACGCAAAAGTTTTTGTATTAGAAGAACTTGGCTACTTTTTGAACAGTAATGTTTTTGTTGTGATATCAGATTACATTATAAATTTATGAATACAAGACTTGCTAAAAAAAAACATACACGGAAGAATTGAAATATCACTAATTGCAAAATTTTAGGTTGTAATTTACGAAACTCTTTTTTTTTGTAAATCAAGGCGCTTTTATTAAAAAATAACTGAAAACTTTGTAATTTACTACTCAAATCATCGTAAAAACCTAAATTTTATAATTCAATATTTATTATCAAAAGCTATAATTTGAGCTTGTTGACTTGCAAGTAAATTACAAGTTTTTGAATCGCAACCTACTACTTCAGGGGAATAATTTAAATAACTTATTGATCTTGTTTTGCGAAATTTAAATGGTGATTTTCATTTTCTCAATGCTGAAACCAACAAAATCTAAGTAGCTACGATATAAATATTGGCCCCGCACTATCGCAATTTACGAAAATAGTTATTTGCAAAACTATACAGTAAATTACAATTTTTTTATGCGTAATCTAACACTTTTTAAGTATTTATATGGTGATTTGAACCAACGAACAAGTAAATAAGCTTTTAAAGTGATTAAGCTTCAACATAGTCCCTTTATATCGTGCGATGGCCTAGGTGGTAGCGTATTGGATTGATATGCGGAAGGTATCAGATCGAATCGCAGAGAAAGCAAGTAATTAAAACAAAAGTATTTTTCAAATATATAAAACTGTATATACATTTCAGAATAAAAAGGAATCGGCTGCAAACACCCCTGTTGTGGACAAAAATAACAAAATAAAAATACACACAAATCAACATTTCGATCACAATTCGTAGATTTGAAAATTTTCATTTTTTTTTTTTCATTTTGACTACGAAATAATAATTATAATAATTCAATTTGTATGCCTGTAATAAAAATAAATAAAAAAAATAATGCTACCTAGAGTAGGGATCGAAACCGCGACTCCAGCTTAGCCATCAATCACTATATCCAAATTGATACAAATTTATATCAAATTGCGATTCGCTAATGGCAATATTTTTTTTCCTCGGTCGAATTATTGATACTCAAAAGTGTTGAAATATAATTTTTGGGTGTCAATATCTTCATTTCGCTCATTTTTTAATATTGCAAACAAAAAGTCTTAATTTAGTAATTTCCAATCCAAGGTCCAAAACTGGATTCATTTTTCGTGATTTGTAGCTTATTTTTCTTGATCTGATCTAAGAATTCTTTCCGTGTATACATACATAGGTATAGAAGTGCATTTTACGAGCATTTTTAAAATTGTAATAACTTCGTTAACAAAGTAAATTTTGAACCACCCATAAATTAAAAATGTTATTTATTTCAAAGTCAAATATGAACACTCAACATTTTAATTTTAACACACTGGTTAAATAATAAATCAATCAAAATTTAATAAAAACGTAAAAAAGTGCATTTTACTGTCGTTGTTTTAACTCCTTAACTAAAGAGAATTTTATACTCCGCAAAATTTAAAAATATCATGCACTTCCATGTCGAATTTGCACATGAAAACTTTGGATTTGTAAGAAGAATGCCGAAAAATGTATGGGCGAAAAAAAAACAGAGTCGATAAAGAAAAGTCATGCATAAATTGAAAGGACATTAATTGTACACGTACATAGATAACAAATATGGAATCATTTTCTATAAAAGTTATCCCCGGGACTAGATATGATAATTTTAAATTAAAAAAAAAAAAAACACAGTATTTTTTCATGTAATTTTAAATAGGACCATCACTTCTCGTTTCTCACTATATAAAGTTGGAGTGGGGTGAGATAAAATAAGAAGACATCGAAATGACATGTGTGAATCTCATCATTAACTGAAATTTTGTAAGAAAGCTACAAGTACGACCAGTTTGTTTAATTCTCAGCTGATTTCACTGGTCTCGTTTCTGAAATAAAACCCAAAATCAGTTTGACTTACTTTCAGAATATTGTGACTCAAATCAAATTAAAAAGGCCAACAGGTGGCGATGGTCATGGCGATGGCATAGCGCACAGTGGGGCAAACATGGAAAAAATTCAATTCCTCGAAAGTGTCAATTTTTATGATTCACTATTCGTTTCTTATAGTCAATTCGTTGTACGATCAAAAAATGATAACGGTTTTTTAAATAAAATATATGTAAGCCTGGATTTTAACGCCAAAGTGGAAATTAGAAAAAATTTATATGGATATAGATGTTTTTTTTAATGATTCTTTTTTTTGTGGGATTAGATATTCCTATTTAGTAATATTAACGTATTAACTGAGCGTGAAAAATAAGATATTAAATATTTTGAGCGATATTAGCGATTATTTTTAGTCTCATAGGGTTTTAAGTATTGGCGGCACTTGGCGACCCGGGTCTGTTGATTTTGGCGGAATATGTAGTGTGTAAGCAACAATTTCCAGTAAAGAACGCATCCGAAAACGTCCGGATTCGACTTCAAATGCATTTTGAAGTGGGCTTAAAAATATTTTTATTATATAGAAACTTTTTTGAACATTTTTAAAAATAAAATTTGGAATGCCAATTTTAATAATTTATTAGAATATAGTTTTAAACAAAATTTTAAGAAAATTCATTAACCCGTTTTCAAGATACAGAATTTTCAAAAAAAAAAATATTTTTTTTTTAAATCCAATACTTTATTTCGAAAATGTCTGCACGCAAAATTGTTAAGATACTGAAGAAACTCCTGTAAAAAATTTGTTGGCAAAATCGGTGCAGGCGTTAACGAGAAGTTTGAAAATCAATAACCCGATTCTATGACAGGAGTGTAACAGTTGTTGGACAATTTGTTGCACCAAAATATTAATCATAGTCCTTGGTGCTTTGTAATTTTTTTTTAATAAAATCGTTAGAGCCATTTATAAGATAAATAACTTGTTGTTTATTAGTTATATATCAGGTACCGTTATTTAAGAAGTTAAACAAAATTCAATTTCCTCTCCAGGGAGCCCTTTGATAGGAACTTTAATTTCATAGGTTGAAGAAAATCACATCAGTGGTTAAGACTAGGTTAGCTACAGACAGACAGTCTGGCAGACAAACAGACAGAACTGCGGCACCCATTTTTTCACTTCTCTATCATCGTAATATTGTGTAAAATTATTATCTCTAGAGTAGGTACTCTAGCCCGAATATTTTTTTTTTTTCAAAAACTTGCCCTAGTATCCATGTACGATTTTTGTTGTTAAAAACAAAATATTACATTTTATATTATTTAGTTGTTAAAAATTTAGTTTACGATTTAACATCAAAACAATAACAAAGCTTTTATGAAATAAGAACTATTTAAAAAGTTTGCAATGTCACATCTTAATTTTTATTCAAGGACATGTGACTCCGTAATGTGATAAGCAGTATTATTTCGTTATTAAAATTTAATGTCTCACATCGTAAAAATTCAGTAGCAAAAAATTACGATATAGGTTTGCAACTGTAATAATTTTTCATTGTCTTACATTTCGTCTAACTGGCTCTCTTGTGTAAGCACAATAGAAAAGATGGTTCTGATTTCATCCAACCAAGGCTCCATATAAAAAAGCCAAAAAACGCCCACAAAATGGGTGTGGTAAAATTTGTGCATTGTCGATTATCCAATATGTATTTGCATAGGGTTTAGTTAAACAACATCCGAATTTTTACTAGTTTTTACGAAAAATTAGTTTATCAATAAACTGGGCGTGACAGTAGGCGGATATTTTTTGTTTTGGTTTATCAAGCTGTCAATTAGAGTTTAGAGAGTTTTTTCCACTTTCCCATACAAGGTGCCCTACTGTGTGGCGTGGCCTTACATAATGTATGTATGTATGTATGTACATACGAATTTGTAATTCATAAGATTTCCATTTCCTTTGTAGGTATATAGGTATGTACATTTTACATGCATACGAAGAAGTCTTGAGTTCATTAAGTGGATACAAGAATAACTAAAGTTTAGTTCTAAGAGATAAGCAAGCATACGTAAGTACACAAAACATCCTAAATTTGTATTTGTATAAATTTCAATAAAAGAGAATGGGCATTTTGGTCTACATATTGCCCAAGAATAAGATATCGTTGGAAAGCTTAGCCCTAGTTTATCATTTTTGTGTATGGACAGAAAGCTGTAAGCCATGGGGTTTAGGCAGTAAATGGCAACAAAGATTGCAACTAGAGCAAAAATTAATTTCTATAGTGTTCCATTGAAATCACAGTATTGGTCACTTTTGATGAACTGAATAGACCCCAACATAAAGGAACTTTTATACCAATGACAAATAATAGAGAAGAGTATCATGGGAACAATTGTGCGTCTAGTGCCCACAACTGAGGTATACAACATTGGAAATCTTAGTTCAAGAGCATTATTATTGAATATGGGCACAGAACTGTAAACCATGGGGTTAAGGCAGAATATAACAAAATATAAAACAATTCGCCTAAGTTTATTCGAATTTACAAAGTGTTTTTCTTATTTTTTTTTTGGTCTCTTATTTAAGCCAACTCCCATTGTTTAGGACAAAAAAAAAAAATGGTCGTACGTTGGTACACTCCATAGTACCTAATCATTTTCATAGGTCTCGTTTCTGGGCACTAGGTAGACCAGGCCCCATATATTTTTGCCCATTCTCCTTTATTATCATCTCTACATATACTTAAATAGGGCTTTCTGATAAACTCTATAAACTCTGCACTTCTTGCCTAACTATACTTCAATAATATCAAGACCGTAACGAATTAAATTTTCGTTTTTTTTTTATTTTAAATGTATAAATCTGAAGATTTAAGTCACATCATGGGATGATCTATCGTCATCGACAACATTGATGTGGTGAAACACTGTATGTACATTATTTATGTAGGAATGTTATCAAAAGTTCTCGAATAATAGATTTTTTTTATTATTCTGTTTTATTGATAAAGCAATTTTAAACTGACTGACTGACTGTTGTTTTTTTTTTTTTTTTTGCATATAAAATCGAGTCCTTGTTTATTTATAAGTTTTGATTTCCAGGCCAGGCTAGAGGTTATCAATGCGCTGCAAGAGTCTGCGCACGAACTGATGATTGATATAAGTATAGGAAGACATCATGTAGACTAGACGTAAAGTGCAGTGTCGTACTATATATAATGCAAATTATAAGAAATTGTCTATAGGGCCGCATCTTGGCCAATGAATATGGTCTTTGAAATGTAAAGGTAATTAAGATAAATTTATTTTCAAACAATTATCACTCATTTCTCTTTGTTTACCTTTAAGTTGTATGCGAAAATCAAAGGAACTGCCATTTTTAATTTCTGACAACCTGCGCAATATATTAATGTGCAGTGTTTATTAAAATGTGTGACAGAGAACTTGAGAGATTCTTATAAAAGCTAATGTAATGTTTACATAATAGGCTTTTTTATTGGTAAGTGTATACGCAGCACAGCAAAATTTTACATTGTAAACAACAACAAGGTAAAAGTACGGATACTACATAACGTGTTATTACTTTGTTTTATGATGTTTAAAAAATATAAGATACTTTATAAACATCACAAAACAAAGTAATAACACGTTATGTAGTATCCGCACTTTTCCTTTGTTGTTGTTGACAGTGTAAAATTTCGCTGCGCTGCGTATACACTTACCAATAAAAAAGGCCTAATATTAATTTAATAGGGAAAAGGATGTTAAGCCGTAGGCTTTTAAATATTTTAAAACGGCCCTGTCCCTGTTAAAACAAGTGAAGCCAAATAATACTTGCAATCAATAAAGCGAAATTGCAATAAAATTTTCTGGACTGAGTTTAAAATGAGTACGATTTGATTCTACGAGAATATGTAGTTCACTATATATATTTGCAAAGATGGATGAAATCATATTATGATGTTGCTAAGCCGGACGAAATACAAAATAGAATTGATTTGATATAGTTAGTTGTTTTATATTTGTTTTCGTTTTTATTTTTATTATAATTAATGAAGGCGCTTTAGCTAAAAATAATATACAGATTAATTTTATTATATATTGTCTGTGAAATATGATGAATTTGTTGTAGATATTAAAATTATTGTTTTTTTGGTTTGCATTGACCACTGACCAAAGACAATTTGAAGACTGATTTGAAAATTGAAAACAAGTGCGATTGATAAGCGCGTTCAATATTATTTGATTCGATAGGTTAGTTAATATCAGAATTAAAGTTCAGGTTTAGGTGCACCGTGGACGTAAGGTTTAGTTTCTAGATACTAGCTCATATTTCTTAGTAACTTAGATTTGTGAACATATTATCAGTGTTATTTATAACACAGTTGAACGCTTGCATTGGAATAAGTACGCAGCTACCTTCGATATAGGCAAAATATTGAAAAAAAAAGAAACCGCTAGCGAACATGGCTACAACCCCTCAAGAAAGATAACGCATACTCCGAAAAGCCTCAAATTCAACATTATCAGTTAGCTAAATCAATGAAACCGTAGTTAAAGCCACCAGAAATGCTTTTTATCAGATTGTCCGGGAAGCCACACATTTTAATCATCTGGAAACTAAAAAAGATCCACCGAAATCAGGCTGGTACAGATCTCATACGCTAAATATAGATTGTAGCCATGTTCGCTAGCGGTTTCTTTTTTTTTTTCAATATTTTGCCTATATCGAAGGTAGCTGCGTACTTATTCCAATGTTATGACCTTCACAGCGAATGCTATAACCATCATCCTGATATTCTCGAATTTGAGCATTTTTCTCTTCGGTTAGAATACTTCCTTTTGGCAAAGTTGTTAAATTCATAAGAAAATGTCTTTAAATGTTTATAATTTGATTTTTTGCATACTATTTTTAGCGAGGTGAAGGAGTATTTAAACGAATGACACAAAAAAAAGGTCGATTTTGTGAGTAAAATTGTTCAAAGAGCCATGAGACTAACAATTTTTTAAAAGGATAAAAAATTGTTCCTGGATCTTAAACCCCATTTTAAACTTAATTATTTCTATAACTAGATTTGTCATAATTATAAAAGGTTATTGAAAAATCGTTTAAAGTTTTTTTGAAAAAAATCTGTATTTAAACGAGTGAATTGCAGTGTATTTGCGAACAAAAAATAATATAAAATAACCAAAGCAACCCGAAAATAATAATAACAACAAAAGAAATTAAGAAAAATATCAAAGAGAATCCTCAAAATTCTTTTATTGATTTTTCACAAACAGCTGGGTCTCGTTGTCGGTTTTGGAACCAAAACGTAAAAGATTTCTACATTTTGGTAATTTATTTGACACAAAGGCTGGTATAACTATACTGGGTGGGGAAATGTTTTATAAATCACTATTTATGCAACGTTGTATAGAGGCTACATAAGTCCTTATACACTGCATAACTATTCACCCATTAAGAGCTGTTTAGCGAATTCTATTAAATACGGCTGATGTATATAGATAATGTATCTATACTAATTTTTGATGAAAACAAATACACATTTATGTACTGAACATTCCCAGTTCTTTAAATCAAAATTGAAAATTATTTCTCTTTTGTTTATATCGCAGTTTTGTATAACTATGCATTACATACGTACACATATAGATAATACGGACAAATTTTAAAATAAGGTAATTCTAAATTTTAACCGGCAAAATTTAATAATTTACGATACGATAACATCCCTTTTGTCAGCTCGTTAGAAAAAGCCAATTTGCTTGCGGCACAG